>JABFQM010003187.1:0-12467 GCA_022816865.1 Zelostemma sp. ZL-2020
TCAGATCAGAACTGATCTGAAATTAGTTCAGATCTGCTCAGATATCTTGCTGGATCAGATCAGGTCAGATTCAGTGTTGAATCAGATTAGATACGAAAATTACGCTCAGCGTCGATGCCCTGGTAGCTTAGTGTTGACTTTACCCTGAACCTTAGTTTTGAATTTAGTGTTTTGAAATAAAAGCAATCAGCGGGAATGCAAAAAACCGCAATCAGATAACTGTTAAGCATACATAAATTTTTTGTCGAAAAGCTTGAAAATTTTACGTCTATAACCTTCGGCAGTTCTTCAGGAGTGCATGTGCGAAATTTAGCGTCAATTCATGCGCGCGTTTACGTTCGATGCGAAAACATACGTTCAAACATTCGAGTTTATATATATAGATTATTTTTTATTTACCCGTCGCAATCGATGTTATCATCACGGTATTTGCGGTGCCATCGATGCGGCAGGTATTAGGTGAAAAGGAATACTAACATTTTCATCGTCCCGAGTGTCAAAGCGTTACAACCGTCAGTTCTATTTTCCGTCATTTGCTAGGCGGTAAAAATATCCAATTTCGTAACGTGAATTACGGGAAAACCCGGCAGGGTGGTCGTCACGTCGCATCGTGATGACTACCCTGCTTGAAACCGTTGGCCGAACAGATCGGCTTTGAATCTGACGGATGAAATGAAGTTGGACTGTTGATGTTAAGTTAGATTGAAAGCTTTCGCGAAACGTTGTTTACTTTTCAGCGCACGTCGATCGAAACTCTGAGTTACGGTACCTGTAGAGCGGGGCGAAATAGGGTCGAAACATTAAAAGTTTTGTCCCTAGGAACAATACTTTTATTGTTTTTGATGCATATAGACAGTGCCTTATTTCGTAATATGAAATTGAAATTCTGTACATGAAGCGATACTTTCGAAAGTTTCATAGATATGCAATTATATACTAAAAAACTGCGTTATTTCATTTCATATCTTGTTGTGGAAAAAGCAGATCAAAACACTAAAGTGATTTTGAACGTCGTTCATTACAATATAAGTGAAATATTAATATCTTTTTCCATAATTGTAACATTTCATGTAATATTTATATTCATAGTAAGTCTACGTGAGGTCTGGATTTGATTATTCGGGAGAAATAAATGTCAATTAACGTAAAATGCCTGTAACTGCCTCACATTTTTTCTTATTCAATGATCAGCTTAAGTTCATTTCTTCCGTTGCGTTTCGTCTCCTGCACTGTTTGAGATACCTTCAAGAACATCGAGAATAACACACAGATACTACTACAAAGGAGCTGCGTTTTCCTTTCTCTCTCTTCGCGGCACCGGAGGGATCGTTCTTTTCATCGGGAAAACTTATTTGGAAGTACCGACTGAGCCGCACTCAAAACCACCTTCATTTCATCTCTACTGTGAACAGATTGAATACTGCTGTCACCTGATTAGGACATTAGCTGCAGCTGCTACCGGTATCCAGGGTCCAGTTGTCATCAACGTTATTGTCGACTTTACTGGAGTTTTACTGTAAACTGGAGTTGACAGGATACATAGACATTTAGGAATTGTTAGCGAGTTCAAAACACTTTGACCTCGCTATTCTCCGAGTCGAAATTGGGACAGTACTACTTTCAGTACTTACTGAAGCAGCCACAAGCCGCTGAACTCTTGCTGTTACGACTATGAAAAAGACTAGAAACCGAGCATCACATCTTCCTATTCACGGAACCGTAGGGATTGTTCTTTTGGTCGAGAAAACGTATTCGGAAGTACCGACTAAGCCGAGCTAAAACCCATCTTTATTACATCTCTGCTGTGACCTGACTCAGACCTTTGCTGTAGCTACTATCCTTAGCCATGGTCCAGTTTGCATCAACGTTTGTACCGACTTCACTCGAGTTTCACTACGAACTAAACATGCAAGGATACAAGGACGTTCGAGAATTGTCAGCGAGTTTAAAACAGTTCAACCACCCCATTGACTTCGAAATAGTGGCTGTACTACGTTCATTCAATGAAGCGACCACAAGCAATCGCCGTTGGTTATTTGATTTCAAAGCGATAATTGCTGGACTCTTGCTGTCGCGACTTTAGGAAAGACTACAACCATAGCACGAAAACATTCTGGAAATTTGACTTTTGAAAGGCCCAGCAAGTGAACAGAACGAGCGTGTTTCCGCCGGACCGAAGATGGAAGGTGATGGTATACCGGAGTGCAACATGAATGGACCGATGAATGTCTTATTCATCGTGGTACCATGAATCAGTGAAGCGGATCCTGTAGAGAAGAGAATTCCTTCAGCAGCTCCACGACATCAACCAACATTGCTGTACCAGTCTCTGGACAAAGGTGAAAGAAACATAAAGTGGCAATATTCCGCAATTCGACGGTCCTGTATGCTATTCTACGCTGCTTTTTAATAACAAACATCGTGACTAGTTCAAACAGTGCAGGGATATAAATTCACACAATTGTATCGTCGAGCCTCTAGTAGTATCTTGAATTGTTCTTCGAAATAAGATTGAACCTATAAAATTAGGGATAGGAATTGATTATTTCATCGGAGTCTACGTATATCTGTAGACTTATATCACAGTCAAGAAACTTAATTCACGTACTCACTTATATTTGTAAACAATCGCAAGTATATATTCGGAAATTCATCAATGAGTTCACTCTAAATTGGAAAAATATAATATCCTGCAAAAAATGATATCGTTTTCATCAACTCGTAGAAACATATTTTTATATGGCAATGTACTAATGATATCTTCACAAAAACATTACGAAGCACTTCGTGTTTTAGATAATATTATTTCACGAGTAATGAAACTATCATTTCTTGCTTTTCTTAGTTACGCCATGCTACAATTATTTCGATCGTATTGAAGGTGAATATGACGATTTCAGAACAGCTAAAATACTCGATGTCTTGATCGCGAAATGATTGTTTTCGATGTTCTGCGATTGAGACTTCGGGGATACTAGTTGTATTGCGATCAGTTCTTTTAGGTCATTGCGCTAATCGATATCAGTTTTCTACAGAAATATCTAGATTCTACGAAGGGCGTTGCCTATATTCATAACTGAAAACCATCGCGTGTCATTTTGTCTAGTTTTAAATTATTCATTCTGACGTACAATGATTCAATGTGTTGCATATAAATTTAGGTTTGAATTTTAATCGGGATAAGAAGCGTTGCATGATATGAAATGGAACAGACTTTTACGTAACTTCCACAAATAAAATTATTAATCAACAATATCAACTTGATATCGTCGTTAAAACTAAGCCCTTCAAGTATAACCGAAGGGCACGTTTGAAAATTTCAAAGTATTCGTTGTTTATTTACAGCTATTTTAATAGGTTTTGATAACTTTCTAAGTGCAACAAAAAAAGCGTTTTTACAGCGTATGTCTTTGCTTTTTTCGCCCAGTTTTCATCAGTCTTCGTGAATTTTTTCAATACTTTTTGTCTTTGTGCGGACTGTCGATCTAGACATTAGTGAAGCTCTGAAGTCTATAACAAGAAACAATGGTCCCACGTTTAGCGAAACCGATTTAAGCGCCAAAAAGTGGTATCTTATTGTCAAGAATACGCGAAAAGCAGTACTGTAAAATCAGTCCAATATACACCCAGACTCGAAGTATTAAATTATCCGTAGAATTATTAACACATAATCATGTTCTTTGTTTGTTGAAAAAATATATGCCTGAAGGCCGATTTTCATAAAAAATGGTGCTCTGCTCAGTAATGAAAATGTATGTGTGAGTACGGGGCTCGAGTTTCGCAATTGCGATCCAAGTACAGAAATCAACATTGTATTACGGTTTTGTTCGCTTCAGAGTAATTTCTCAATGTTCGCTCGGAGATTATATTTTAAAGAATCTGTGGATCATAATCTGTTTATAAAATGTACAAAAACAACGAATGTTGAAAAATACAAACGTTGACGATAATTAACAACTTTTCTTATACATTTTCTTAATGTTCGCTCAGAAATAACAAAATCATCAAAGGTGTAACGCAAAACTGTTGCGCTTTGAATAAGTGGAGAATTCAAAAGAGGGTGACGAAATTCACAATTTAAGTGCTTTATTTGTAACTTTAACTTATTGCTACTTGGAAAGTATAAACACTGCTGCATTTCCAATGCCTATTATTGCATAACAGACTTGGATCAAATTGTATGCTTTAAAGTGGTTTGTCCGCGGTTGTAGACAAAAATTTTTACTTTCGAAAGAAATGTTTCAAATTTTCACTACGTTAAAAAAGGTGATTTTTTTATTCGCCTCATAATGAAAACTCAAACGCTGTCAATGTATACTCTACACTGTTAAAAATGTTCAGAATATTAAGGTGCTTTCACGAACATATGTACATTTAATTTCAGCGACCAGTGTTCTGATATGTGTTTAAAATATTAAATGCTCAATATGCACTTTGTCCTGTCCAGAAGTACGGCTGCCGTGTACTTATCGACTTCTTCCCATGAACCAATGTATCCCTCGAGTCTAACGTGGATAGACCAATCATCTCGAGTGTTTGACGGTTCGCAACTAAGGGTCAGGCAACTTCTCTGAGCCGCCAACTTCCAGGTAAACCCGCCCCCGGGATGCGCTTCCGCGACGATTTCTTCACCTTCTGCAAGTCGTTCTATTCCTCCCTCGAATTGAGAAAAGGTCCTAACGATGAATATAGGGTCCATTCTAAGTTTTGTTGTTTGATTGTTACATTACTCCGATGTACCGCTAGTTCCTGATAACATCAGGTCATTTTTTTGGGTCGGATGACGAGAGAGATGCATTTTATGATTTGTACTACTTCTCCAGTGAGGAAAGCCGTATACCCCGGGTCTTCCATCAGGTTTAAAGCAAATTCGTCTGCCTGGAAGGCTGCTATGCTCTAGGCGTTGCGTGGTACGTGGCGTTCCAATTCCCATCTTTGAATTAGGATGTCGTGACACAGGATTTTTAACCGTGTGCGGAAATGTTTCTTCACATATACGAATTTAAAGTTGAAATTGGTGGAAATGTCAAGATCCTGGGGGTCCACATCGGTTCTGGTCTTAAAAAAGTAATCCTTGTTTCCTTCCAGGATCAGAAGCTTCGGGTGTTAATTATGGATGAGGGAGTAACCGCAAAGATTTTGCGTGTTCTTGGCCGTTAGTGCGAACGTGATCTCACCCTTCGATAACGTGTAGATGACGTCTGGCTGCTGTGAGGATTCAGAGGAGAGTTTGTCTGCGATGCCTTCGTAGAGGACGCCGTAACGATTGAATTGGCATTGGTTGTTGAGGGGTTGATCCCAGAAGGCGTGATTTCCATCGTAGCTGAGGCAATCAGTCCCTTGCAAAGGGCAGCTGTTTCTCGAATTTAAAATAATTTCGTTGCATTTCAGATTCATCATGTTCAGTATAGTCTTGCAACGTGACTTGTACAACGGCTTGTACGACCGCTTTTCCCTAGTGGCCGTATGTATCGGAGTTGGTTTCCCCGGAGCAGTTTCCGTTGTAATGTATCTGCATCGTTGTAATGTATGTATCGCCGACAAAGACGACGTCGTGATTTGTAGTGGCATTTCCCGTGTTCTTGTCAATGACGGCTCGGCCTACTTCCATTCCTCCGGTCTCTTGCGGGTGTGTGCATTGTTCTTGAGTCAGCTCCAGTATGTATTCCGTGTAGCCGGAAGTGGTCGTCACCACATCAATTATTGTTCCAGATCTTGTCGTAGATATAGCTTCGTTATTATTTATTGTCAAAGTGAATTTATTGTTTGAAGATGTTATTAGTGATTGTGCTTCTGGAAGCGCAAACATTAAAATCTTCACTGAGGATCATAGGCATGTTGTGTAAATGTTGTTTTCTTAGAATAATAGCACCATCAACTGTATAAGACAGTAAAATTCCGTGAATGTAATCTATGATATCCAGCTACTATCAAAATCTTTTGTCCTGTTTCTGTCAAACATCTGACGGCACAAATTTCGTCTACTGCAGTGGAATGACAAGCTGAGGAATTGACTCGACGAACATTCATGTCTATGTTCATTTCCCTAATTCGATCATTTCCCCACTAAAATTTTGATTTCTTTTTCAATAACTGTGTCAAGGGTTTTGCAATAGATAAGAAGTTTTTTGAAAATTTTCTGCAATATCCTACCATGCCTAAAAACATTTTGATTTCCCTGGATTTGTTGGTATGAACCCTTTTATACTGCTTCGATTTTCGATGGATTAGAACGAGTTCCCTCTTTTGATATGACATGGCCAAGGTATTGGCAAGAATCTTCTAGAAATTTACACTTTCGAACATGAAGTTTTGAGTTTTAATCTCGCAATCTATTGAATACTTACCTTAATTTTACAATGTGATCATTGAGGTTTGATCTATATAGGAATATGTCATCCATATAGACGAAGCACTATTTACTTGTCAGTCCGCTCAGGACGTTATTCATTACTCTCTGGAGAATGGAAGGCGCATTTTTGAGACCGAAAGGCATACGCTCGAATTGGTAATGACCTTTAGGGTTGGAAAAAGCTGTTCTTGGTGCATCCACGCGAGTAATAAGAATTTAGTGAAATCCGCTGTCAAAATTGAGTAAAGTGAAATATTCGGCACATTCTAACTGATCTATTATTTCTTCGATAATAGGTATAGGATATGCATCACCTACTGTTCGCTCATTTAACCTACGGTAATCGATCACAATTATCAATTTTTGTTCTCCGAAAGTATCGAGTTTCTTGGGAACAACCCACAAAGGGCTCGACCATAGACTACAGGAAGGGTTTATTATTCCCTGTTCTAACATTTTATCAGTTTGTCCGAATGGCTCCTTGTGCGGATCCGGTCTCGCAGAGGTTTTACTGGACGTAGAATAAAACTCTCGAGGTTTTGTTTGTTAGCGTTTTTGGTGTGTGTAACAATTATTATACAACAGGGCGTATTACGAGAACGTGGCACGATATATTGAAGCTGAGATTATGGTAGCGCGGACCTTCGGAAGGCGAAGGTTCTCCGACTCTGCGCCGCGGCTTTGCGATGCCGAACTTGCAGAATAAGGCATTGCAGAATAAGAAAAATGCGACACGATATTCCGAAGCTACGATTAATTTATCGGAACAGACAACTAAGTATTCCAGAGCAACGGTTTCACAATTACAGAAACGCGACTAACAGAAGTAAGAACGCGGCAGGGGTACCGGCGTGACGACCCGAAATATGGCTAAGACTAAACCTTAAGGCAAGCTCCATACCCGAGAACGAAGAAGAAGCGACGAGAGCCTAAAAAGCCCGACTTTTATAACAAAAGCCCTCCCACTTTTTTTTTTTTAAACGAGTGACGTCTTGTTTTCGACGTATTTTCACTACGATTGAACTTTTACCATATTGAGGCTTGTTTGCCGAGCTATTTTCCGTATTTGGGCATGTTTTTCGTTCCCAAAGTTGTAACATTAATTATCAATCAAAATGCTGACTGAATCGTACGCCAGTCTTGCAACATAATTAAATCACCTATTACTGAACGTCTAGATAAGGCACATGCCAGATAGCAGGGAATTTAGTTACAACAATTTATAATTCATACAATTTACGTTACGTGGCTTTGCAACTCCGGACGTAACAGTTATACTTTTTATTCAATTTTTAGAAGTATTTGATAGTGACGCAGTCACTATGAGAATTTTTGTTATGAGTGGATGTTGGTCAAGTTCGAGAATCAAAAAGCTGACTAAGGCTCGCGCCTTGGTCATGGCTTCGAAAATTCCCTCGGTAAACTGTCCTTTTGGCATGGGCCTCGGTCCAGTTGGCAAGTCAAGAAGAGCCGTCAAATTTCTCTCTTTCACTTTTGCGACCCTTGCGCCGGCTCGACGTGTTGGTTTGTCTAGAAATGAACTATGCATATTTTAGATTTGAAAAGTAAAAAGAAAGATTCAAATTTAAATAGAAAAACCTATCAAACGTTTTCATACTTACAGGGAGCTTTTTTCTCAAGTTCTGCCTTCTCTTCGGCAATTTTGTGTTAGCTTCCTCCAAAGCCTTTTGAAGTTATACTTCTTTAGGCGCGTTGGGCGAGGGTAAACTGGATACCTCCTCCATTCTACCGTGACCGAGTTTCTTTGTCTCTCTAGCAGGATTTTACGTCATGCCTCTCTTTGCATCGTAACGCTAGCTTCCTTTTCTCTCTACTAGGATTTTTAAGTTGAATATAAATATAAGAAAACTCAGTTAACATGAATGTTCATTCGAAAAAGGTAAGGTTCGGTTCGGTCCGGGCGAAGCCCTAAAAATATATAGCAAATTCAACTTGTCAATGTCATGTAGTCGGTGTATGCTCCGTATTTCAGTGAAATTTGACGTACGTATGTAATTAAACATAACCTGTACTGCTTTATTTCCAGGTTGATGCATAATACTTGTGTAACAAATTGTATTTGCTATACGCTTAAAACTAATTCGAGAATGGTAGCGTGGATCTTCGAAAGACGAGGGTTCTCCGACTCTGCGCCGCGGCTTTGAGATGCCGAACCCTTCGCGAGAGTTGGGCAGTGCAATAATAATGAACGCGACACGGAATATTCAGAGTTACAACTTATTTATTCAATAAAACGATTAAATATCGCGAAGCAATGGTTGTACAAGTTAAACGCGCTTACTAACGTACGTACGCGGCCGGCAGAGGTACCGGCGTAAAACCCGTAATATGGCTAGACCAACAGAGATGAATCTAGAATAAAGAAACCCGGACAAGACAAAAAGCCGTGGAGCCCACAGGGCTCCACTTTTTATAGAGGCAACCCCTCCATAGAATCTTGAAAACGAGTGACGACTCGTTTTCGACTACGTGACTTTTCGGCCCCCTTATCATTCTCTAAAGTAGGCCATATCAAAGGTTAATCCGCGTGTTGGCCGAATCGTTCCCGTTCTTGCCGCGTGATCGGTTTTCCCTATTTCGAACGTTCAACTATTTCTAACATTAACCATTAATTGATCGTTAGCGGGACTCGTTTCACGAGCTTGCTTCGTGTGTTCCACGTACTTGCTGCGTGATCGGTTTTTCCCCATTATTAAATGCTTAACTGAATACTTTATGTTACGCGAAAATTTAAATCCAGACGTAAAAACTTGTTCAAAAATTCACTGTTGTCTGACTTTCTATTGCAAGTTCCGTCAAATACCAAACTAGCGTCTGAAATCTTACTACCTTTACTACAATTTTTCTTCTTCAGTTTTAGCTTTTTCAGCCTGTAGCTGATCTCATTTGGATTGTGCGCGATCTTGTTGATCTTTCATCTGCAAAAAATTATTAAATTTGTTTGTGATAAAAGTGAAAAGTCGAGTTGTCAAAATTGAGGTTAGAAAAAAAGAAGACTGTACAGTAAAATTGATTCATGCCTTCGGTTTTCCCGCCAGGGTTGCAAGAGACCATTTATGCACTCTCACAGCAGATCATAGGTTGTATGCCTCGGGGCTAACGATTTTTGTATTTTTTTCTCTTGTTATTAACGACGAGTTGATAATTTTGCTTTTTTTGGTAGCGGTGATTGCGTTATTATAATGTTCATTCACTCCTGCCATGTAACTTCAGATGCATTTTAGTACATTTTGATATTAGTTCAATACTTTTTAAATTTTTGTTCAACCATGCACGAAACTCTTAATGAAGGTCGGAGTCGCATGTTCCATATTCTTACGTTTCATCACTTCCCGTTTCGCAAGCGTTTTTACCTCCCACATTTCAAACATAAGGAAACGAATAAAATCGTGTCACCCTGTCTGGCTACAGGCCACTTGGTACGCCACCTTTTTACAGGTCACCCCCGTAGCCCAAGTGAATTGTGCTGTCGTCATCAGTCCCCGCATCTTTTTTTCTTTTTCATTGGTGTCAGAAGGGTCTTCTGGAATGAATAAATGCAATGAAATTTACTCGACATTTAAAACTCAAAAAATTACTTTCCTATATGAAGGGCTGCCGATCAAAAGGGGTTAAGCACCGAAACGAAAATGTTACAGGACGACGAAATAACATTCCATATTGCGAGTTCCGACATGGCTCATTGCGTATTTTTGACAGCGCATAATCAATAAATCATTTCGAATTTTATTAAAATGAAACACATTTATTACAACTATTACTATTTCCATTACAAAACAACACTATTGGTGATTTCAAGTAGCAGATTTTTGTGTTATCGAACGTTTTCATGTATTATCATTAACAGAAGCAAGTCGATGAAAAATTATACGTCAATTTTAATCACGCCTTAAAATGATAATTAATTAACCTGCGCGTTACACGCGTCTGCCAGAAGCTTTTACCGCGTTGTTGCACTCCAATTGTTCAATTAGAAATTCACACACATGTAAGCACACGTAGCGACATGAAGATCAACTGCGAATACACCGCGAAAACCGAAACGCTTAAATTAATTTTTTCAGAGAGATCAAAATCACTTCGCGCAATGAAAAATGAAAGTGTAAGAGGCGTTTAGAGGCGTTAGATTACACGGCCGAACGTTTTTTTCTTTGAGTACGTGTCTTTTCGAACGCAGTAGAACCTTTTCGAGTCAACTTACTTCCGGGAAATTTTGGTGGCTCCGATATATAGGAGCCACCGCCACGCGCTTGAACTTAACTTAACTCGGAAATGAACATGAATTTATAAATGCATCTTTTGTCACATTTCCTTAATATGCCAAAGGTATTACGATTCGCAGAGGTCTAAAATAAATAATTATATTCTAGATTTCAAGACTTAATTACATTCGTCAAAGTCAGTAGAATCGGACGAATACTTACTCGGACGGTAAATCCGTGGAATCCATATCTATAGATACGCTTACGAATAGGAACAAAACGAGAGGATAAGGCTCGACACTCCTTGTTCAACAATACCGAAGGTCGAAAGGAAAAGAAGGAGAAGTGTTTTAAAAACTCTTCTTTTAAAGACATTGTTGGTTTGTCGAGAAATAAAATATTTTAGATTTGAAAAGTCAAAAGCAAAATTTGTATGTATGTAGAAATAGCTATTGATTTGACAGTAATTATCTATGTATTCGTCAGTACTTTGAAACATACGAGCTAAATCTCCCATCAGTTCCAAAGACGAAGTTTGGTGCAAATCATGTTTGTGATGGCCGGTTCTGCGTTTTCAGGCAACATGTTCTTCGCGTCGTAACATGCCGCGGAAAATTTTCTAAAACTAGTGCCATTTTTGGATCCGGAGAAAACAGGTATCATTTCGACGGCATCGCGGAGTCTAATTTGTGGTGCGGCCATTTCGACTAGTTTGATTTGTTCAATAATGGGGTCGAATAATTGCTTATTCAGCGGTGTTTCCATGTCTCAAGAATCGCAGAGGCTATTTTCGTTTGGTGCTTCTGACGTCGAGTCAAATTCGAAGGATCAATCTAAGATAGAGACAGGTGTTAAAACACCGGCGGGTGAGCGGAGAAGTTTAAGCTTTCTTAAAAAGGCATCTTCGTGCGTGCGAAGCTCTTCTTCCTCCGGGGTCAGGTTCAGTCCAGGGTTTTTGGGTTGTTGAGACCGTCGGGTTGTCTTTATATCTTCCAATAATACATTTTTTTGTCTTCGATATCGAGTTTTTTCGTAATACTACGAGTTACACGTTTTCCGTCTGTCATTTATGAAAATAAAATTAGTATTTTAATTCGTTATCCGAAGTCGTTACGTGACTGTCTCGTGCTTTATCGTGACTCAAATTGAGGTTCATTTATAACGAGTTTAACATAATTCGACATCATTCGAAATAATGGGCAAAAGTTGTGCGCATAAAGTTGTCCCATTCTTTCGCCCATTTAAATGGAATTCGGCCAACTCCCATTTGAATGGGACTTACTTTGTCCCATTGTTTTGCCTATACTTTATTTTTTCCACGCGGGATGATGTTTACAAACCAGGCCTCCAGCTTGCCAACGATCATAGAGAATCGAAAATAAAAAGTTCTAGTTTTGTAACCCGGAGACGTTATGAAACGCTATTTCCCCATCACGAGCGAGCATATGTTTTAACTCTGGCATGTTGCTAATTAACGGCTCGGCTTTATTATGAGTGAAATTATCATCACCCCATACTACCAGCCTCTGAAAATTCAACTTTTGGGCGAGAAAGAGTAAACCTGGGCGAAGATCCATTAGTTGAAGAGTCTTAAAATTTGGTAGAGAACTTACAAGACAATGTATTGTATACATTGTCACGTTGCCTGGAAAGAATCGGCAGGCAAAGAACTTCGGCACGGGCCTAAAAAACCCATCAAACAGCCCGGCAAAGAACTCGCTCGCGTTAGCAAGGATCCTTCGGGTTGCTCGAAAAACAACTATTACCCGTACGAAAAATATGTTCAAAAGTTGAGCATAAATGCTCATTTTTGGTCATTAATGCCCATTTTGACCATTTACGTTCAAAGTTTTGATCATAAATGGTCAAGTTTGAACGTTATGCTGATTGTT
>JABFQM010003188.1:0-12466 GCA_022816865.1 Zelostemma sp. ZL-2020
TAAATGAGATTCCAATTATATTTTATGTGAATTACACATTGCCATATGATATGTCTATTGATTTTCTAATTTTTGTGTGTGGCAATTCTTTCGTACTCTGGAAGATTTATTCGACTTTGTATGATCGCCTACGAATGTGAAATCTAATCGTAGTCATTAATGATCAATAAATTTTGAATGCAAATGCAAAATTCAAAGATTTGGCTCTGCTGCTACTTTTTGTACAATTTCCTTCATCATGTTTTGTATTTTCGTGATAAATTCAATAGTTTTTTCAAAATTAATTACAATGAAATGTAAAGTTTGTTTCAAATCGCACTTGAAATTATTGAAAAGGCAGCATAGTATAATAAATTTAGAACTAATTGTTACGTCTGGATTTACGTATCCACGTAACATAAATTACTCATCTATAAGCGTTCAGTTATGTCAAAAAACCAATTACGCAGCAAGTACGTGGAACGATTTTGTTAACATGCCAATTAACTTTCAATGTTTCTACTCTTGGGAAATGATAAACTAGCTGGAAGATGCGTTGTGGAAAATATGTCAAAAAACGATCACGCAACAAGAACTTAAAACGATTTTGCTATCGCGTCAATTAACTTCTAATGTTTCTATTTTGAGTATGATGAACTAACTGGAAGATGCGTGGTGGAAAGTATGTCAAAAAAAAAGTCATCGCTTGTTTTTGAGAATCGAGTAGGTAGGGGTTTGTCCTGAAAAACCCGGCCTTTTGGGCTCTCAGGTCTGTCGTGTCAGCATTTTGCCTTTTGCATTTCGCTTGTCTTGGTTTGTCTTGTTCTTAGTTTTAGCCGATACCTCTGTCGGCCGCGTCCATACTCCGGTATTCGCGTTTCAGAACTGTAAAACCATTGCTCCGCGATTTTTAATTGTTTTATTGAATAAATGAGTCATAATTGTAATATTTCCGTGTCGCGTTCTTTTGTCACTATTTTTAGTAATTTTAATAGTAAACTAATTGAGGTAATTAACAAATGCCCTCAAGAGTATACGATCATTAAAATGTAATAAATGTTTCATACTTTAATAGTGTTTGGCGCTTCGTAAAAGCACTTGTGCGTAATAATTCTCGTAGTTCGTCTTCGCGATCGAAAGTGCAAAGAAAATAATAAAATGATTCCACTGTCGGGAGCACTCGTCGCGGTATTGTTATACCACTGCGTTGAAGGATCACCCCTGCATTCCCAGATCAACGAAGAACTGTCTCTCCGAATCTTGCATACGAATGACATGCACGCCAGGTAAATTTGTCGGAAGAGAACGAGAAATCATCTAAGTCCTGGGACACACTATGTCCTTCAAACCGAACCGGTGAAAACGTATGAAGATTCATCAGTGTGTCCCCAGACTAATACAGCAAGTTATTCTGGTCTGTATTTTGTCCGCGTCGATGTGATGCCGAGGAACGCCAAGGGCGAAATGCCAAATGTACAGCACGCTTTGGTACTCGATCCTATTTTTCACGTTTTCATTGAAATTTTGAGAGCCGCAACGGCGGGGAACATTATTTCTGAAAATGCTCGAGTTGCTCGCTTAATTTAAGATGAATGTTCGTTACAATGAGAATGAGCAACAAAACGATTTATGGCGCCAAAGTAATCAATTTTTTCACGCTCGGAAATATCTTGAAATTAGTTCACACGTTTCGTTTTAGATAAAACCAAGTTTTCTCCATGTTGCAATTTTTGCTTTATCTATCGTTGGGTTTTTTAATCCAAAAATTATAGAAGAACATCTAGAAGAACGGCTAAATAAAAACTCACGTATAAATATCTGAGTTTGAACTTTTCCTTCATTTGACATAGATCGGGAGTAGTATATTGTGTAGTAAGTCTTCAAACAGGGAAAAAAAGTACCCTAGCAGTGAAAAAAAGTCTCGTAGCCGTGCGAGAAATTGTTAATTGTTTAATTGAACGCTCAACGGGCATGAAAAATAGCGCTTTTCGTGCATGTGTTACAAAAATATTTTTGACACCACATGATATGTGCGACAGTTATGCAATCGTCAATTCTTATCTTCACATTAACAAAACTATACATGCGTGCTTTTTCCAGTACGTTTGAATAGCTGTTTTTGAATCATCGTTATACAAAGCCCGGATAAAATTTTCAAGTGATGTTAAAAAACGAGGCATTGAATTAAATTTTATCCTCGTTTTTGATGAGGAACAATAAAATGGATAAGAGGGCTTGGATATTATGAGCTATTCTTTATTTGCCGAATAAATTATGTCTTCAGTTTTAAGGTGAAAACATTTTAGGGCTTCATTTCTGTGAAGATGTCATTTTGTATTGAAAATATCCATGAGTTTTGCAAAAAAGACAGATTTGGAGGGATTAAGAATCAATCAAATAAGAGAATAATCAGAGATGTTATGTTGGTGGTTGAAAGACGCGATTTTAAGGGAACGATAAAACTTTAACTATTTCCATAAAAGGTCGTACTAGATTCAAAGTCGCATTATAGATAACAATTTTTCAGGACACTTATAACGAAACTGAAGTGTACATGATTGAAAAACATAGTTTATTGTTTGGTTGACCGTTTCGATGTTCTTTTCATTTTAAATCTAGCTTTTCTCATGTTTTATCTTCTATTTTGAAGATTCGAGGAAACATCGCAATCCTCATCGATATGCTCGAAAAAGGACGCCGAAGAGAAAAAATGCTACGGCGGTTTTGCAAGACTAGCAACGCTCATCCGTCAAGCCAGAAACTCAAGTGACCACACGTTGTTTTTAAACGCCGGGGATAGCTATCAAGGTGGCATATTGTACTCGGCACACAAATGGAAAATCGTCTCCGAATTTGTGAATCTTTTAGAACCCAATGTAATCGTAAGTATCTCATAGAGAGAATCCTTGCCCTTCTATTCTACGAACTTGAAACTCATTTAATCCCTTTATAGTCCCTAGGAAATCACGAGTTCGACGATGGAGTAGAAGGCCTGGTACCATTTTTGGAAAAAGTCAAGTTCCCCGTAGTAGCGGCGAACTTAAACCTGGACCTCGAGCCTGCCCTAAAACTACCCATGCTGATGAACAGCACGATCATTGAAATCAATGGGACGAAAATCGGCGTAATCGGCTACCTGACCCCGGATACAAAATTGGATGGAACTTCTGGAGAGGTCGTATTCCTGGACGAAGTAACGGCCATTAGAGAAGAGGTCACGAAGCTCAAGGCCAAAGGTGTCAAGATTTTCATTGCTCTGGGGCATTCGGGCTACAGCGTAGACAAGAAAATCGCGCGAGAAGTCGAGGATATCGACCTGGTCATCGGTGGTCATTCCCACACATTCCTATACAGAGGGAAATCGCCAGATTCCGAAATTCCCGACGGACTCTACCCCACCGAAATCGTTCAAGAGAATGGCAGGAAAGTCTACGTTGTTCAAGCTTATGCTTTTACTAAATACTTAGGTGATTTAAATGTAAAATTTGACCAAACCGGAGAAATAACCAGCATTATGGCAACTCCGATCCTGGTCGACGGCCGGATAGAACAAGTGAGCAGAACTTATGAAATTTTTTCATATACTTATCGCGATTGTAAATCCAGATCTTTATGAAATCTATTAAATTCCATTCAGTCAACGTTTTCAAAATTTGTGTAGCGTCTTCCGACACGAAGATTCTATTGAATTACATTTTGTCAACCCAGGAATTACTGAATTAATCCTGATCAGGCTTCATTAGGCTCGATTTTGTCTAGTTTTTCAACCTATTTATCAAACGCATCTGAAAAAATGTTCAATTTTTCCATTGAAATGCTACGGTTCTTATTAACTTGTGTAACGACTAGAGATAAATTCGAGTTTCGAATTGGAATGATCTGATCGAGCATGATCAGACATTTTTGGATGAGGCCTGATTAAGAAAGTGCAAATTCAGGTTTATTTGGCCCTAATCATTATTCCTGAAATGTTAACTGAATCGTTTTTGTGTTCAAGCAGTTACTGGGTAAAACGTTTGTCTGAAGTTTTATGTTTTCATATTTTAGGCACCAGACGTACTCAGGGAGCTTGACAAGTGGAGACAAGGTATCGATTTAACAATGTACAACCCGATCGGCGAGACGAAAGTTTTGCTTGATGGAGCCAGAAAGTCATGCAGGCTTCGCGAGTGCAATCTTGGCAACCTTATAACCGATGCTATGATCAATTATGTAAGAACGTGATCTTTTATATGCACAAGCGATTGAATAATGTTGTTACCATATTTGCATAGACCAATTCGATTAATGTCGAGTACTGGTAATAAAATTTCGTTGTATCGAAAAAAATTGAGAAAATGCGAATTATCTCATTGAAGCAACCGCTTTCATAGGAATACTTAATGATTTTTCAAAGTCGTATCCTGTAAATAAAATACTTGAAATGAATGTAAAATTGAATAGGGATTGCTTGTTGAACAGAGTAATTCGTTGTTTGCAGAATGCTAGACAAAAGTCTTCTTCCTATGACTCTCGGACTAACGCTGCTATTGCTGTATATAACGGTGGAAATATTAGAAGTTCCATAACCACAAGCAATGACAACCAGGTACTTGATATTGAGCTATTTAAAGTTTGATACGAAACTTGCTAAGGCTGATGCCGTTATTGTCACTAAAGCGACAAAATTGTAGCGAATTTCAAATTGCGAGTTAAAATTTGCAAATCTTGTAGTAATCGATGTTTATCATTCGACAATCGCTAATTATTATTCGTTTTCAATGAACTTTCACGTCAAATGATTAACATGATTCAAATTCATAGATTACTATGGCTGACGTATTGACCGTGCTTCCTTTCGGAGACGTACTTTTCGCTACAAAACTAACCGGAAAAAAAATCATGAGGATGCTGGAATGGAGCGTACAACCTCTAAGCGAAGACTCCACTTCCGATCCAAAAGGCTCTTTTTTACAAATGTCTGGTCTACACGTGAGTTTGCGGGTCGACATTTTATTGCACTGCTGATCAATCGTTAGTTTTTTATTCGTTTTCTGAAAAATCGTGGCATGTTTATATTGAAAGTGCCTAAATTGAAATAAAACTATAGACGTACTTCATCTTTGCAATGTAATTTCATTGAACAGGTTTTCAGGATTTTGAAAAAAATATTTGTCCAGTATTTCAAAACAATGCAAAGACATTTGTTGTTTTCTTTAGTTGTTCGTTATTGTTTGATAGTTTATTGGATCTTCAATCACATCCATTTTTCTATCAGTTTCGTTGTGTTTGCCCAACAAAGTTCTTATTAATTTTTGTTGTCGATTTTACTATCGTAATTATCTGCACTTGTTTCGTATATCTTTTAAAGCGTAATAGTAACTTTTGGAAATTTGTTAATTTGTATTAACCAAATGACTTAATCGCGGCCCCTTTTCTAACGAAATTCAAGACATCATACCGCACAGATCTATATTAAAATATGAAAAATCATTGAAAATCTATAGAAAAATGCCCTCGTCCCTTGGCTATTTCTAAACAGAAACAATAAGATAAAAAGACGTTTGCATTAAATAAAAAAAAAAAATAGAACTCTTGAAAAATGCACTCGTTTCATTGCTATATCTAAACATGAAAAATGTTCAGATATAACCATGAAGGAACACATTTTTCCATTGATTAATAATCGCCATTTTATTATTCACTGGAATAAAATGATAAATTGCACGATTCTTAAACAGGTGACTTATGATATCAGAAAACCACCCATGTCGAGAGTGGTTTCCGTACAGGTATTGTGCACATCTTGCCAAATCCCCAAGTACTCTAACCTTGAAGAAAACTCGATGTACACAGTTTTTATGTCTAACTTTTTATACAACGGAGGCGATGGATACGATATGTTTAATGGATCGGAATACAAGTCGTTAAGTAAGTGTTCTTCGAACTTTTTTTTAGTCTATTGATTACAATTTTCATGTTTTTGTTTCAGATGTTACAATTGCCAATGTTTTAGCTCAATATGTGAATGAAACAAGCCCGGTTGAACCTGCCGTTGAAGGCAGGATATCGTTCGATGTACCCAGAATTAACTCTAAACAATCTGTCACCACGGAACTTCAAACGTTCCTCTGTAAGCTAATGGTCATTTTTATGAGATAGTTTGTGATACAACTTGCACCTCCTATCGTATTCGCACGTAACCAGCTTTTATCTGATCAAGTCACCTCTGCGGAATAGTAGGTTGTAGATTTACGAATTTTTTAAATTCAGTATACTTTTATGCCGAACTCTAACAAATCCATTGTTGCGATTTTCATTCCATAATCTCAATACGAGTACGTAAAAAATTACCATTGCCTGAGGAATCTGAGGTAACATTTAAGTGGGAAAAATGCGAAGAATGAGATTTTTAAAAATATTATAAAGTTGTACGGTAAAGTGTAAAGGAACAAAATAAAAACGCTTCAAAAGTCGAAAGAAGTGCTTTTCCTATTGACTAAAAAAGTCATTCATTTCCGGTGCGGCATCGTGAAGACTTTCATATCGACAAATTCGTCTTTGTGGCTTTCAGTGGAATCGCTCCCAGAGCAAGTTTGGTCTTTCATTAACGTTCTTTAACAGAACCAGAAGGGAAGTTATGCACATAACGTAAAGCTCAACGAGAACGCGAACAACGAATCGTCTCAGGATGGACAGTGTCTAACGAACCGACGTTGTCAGACCACAGACGCGTAGACTCGACATTAAAAGGAGCCATGGACGTTGATCTCGAGTACAGAGATCCAAACCGCACGGATTGGGAAGCATATACATACGGCTGAACTGGCAGAGTGCATGAACTTCTTCCCTTAACGTTACGGAACAATCGACGAACTGGAAGATGTTGGCGATTTCTTTCAGATAGTTATTACAGAGTCACACGAAGAAATCTGTCCTCTGAAAAGAGGAAAGGGAATAACAATGGCGGGTTGGTGGAACCCAAAACTTCATACTCAAAGAAAAGACGAAAAAGCTTTTTTTTGAGGGACAAAAGATCCGGAGAGGCAGACGACTGGGAAATGTGGCGTGAATAAATAACAGAATAAATTCGAAACTGATGATTGATTTTTTTTTTCAATTTTCATGAGATAGAAAGAATGGTTTTGGATTTTGAAAAAAGATGAAAAAACAAAATTTGCAACGTTAATAAGTATACGAGAAACTAATATTTTGATCTTGATTCAAATATATAGTGTATCATCCTTATTCACCACTTTGTTTCTTTAGGAATCGATTCGCTTTCCGAATTTCAGCTCCCATTAATTCATAGCAGATGCAATTTTCTGAACCACAGAGTAACAAGGTAGCTTAAAATCATTTCACATCAATATATAACAAAAGCTTATAATTTATTAACAAAAACAAAAAAAAAACGAAGCAAATTTTGATTAAAGAAAATTTATTATTCCAAACTGCTTTCATAACATTTTTGTGCGTGTAAAATATTGTAGGTAGCGAGCTCTTAGAATAAACACGAAAACGAGAAACATACAAAATGATTAACATCGAATATTTGAATTACGGATCATGAAACTATTACCACTGGGGAGCATAGCTGGCGTACGCAGCTGGGGCGGCGTAGCTGGCGTACGAAGCTGGGGCAGCGTAGGTGCTGTGAGCCACTGGAGCTGCGGCGGTATAGCTTGAGTACGAAACTGGGGCAGCGATTTGAGCGACAGCCGGGGCGGCGTAGCTTGCGTAAGCAACCGGGGCAGAAACTTGGTTCACGGATTGGCTGAAGTAGCTGGTGGAGGCAGCAGAAGGAGCGTAGCTGGCATAAGCAACCGGGGCAGCAACTTTAGCGACGACTGGGGCGGCGTAGCTGGCGTAAGCAACCGGGGCAGAAATTTGGTTCACGGCTTGGTGGAAGTAGCTGGAGGAGGCAGCAGAAGGAGCGTAGCTGGCATAAGCAACCGGGGCAGCAACTTTAGCGACGACTGGGGCTGCGTAGCTGGAATAAGCTACTGGGGCAGCGATTTTAGCGACAACTGGGGCAGCGACGACGGCCCTAACTGCAACAGCCGCGGGCTGCTTGTCAACAACGGCGTTGAATCCGTTGACAGAATCCGCGGTGTAGTGGACCGAGCGGCGAGATCCATCGGAATCCACGAGAGAATAGCTTCCTTTGACGACGTCGCCGTCTCTCATCTCCTGGTGGTGCTTGTTGTCACCCGTCGAGCCGTCCTGGACTTCATAGCCGTAGGAATATTGGGGGTGCGAATCGTATTCAGTGTCCACAGTTTTGATGAGAACCGCATGGGCCACCGGAGCAGCTGGCAAGACACCTGCGTTGGCTACAGCCAAAGCGCTGACGAGAATAACGAACTGAAAAGAAATGATGCATGAGATGCATTCGCGAGAATTGAAAATCGATGACTTTGGTTTACGCTTTTGTTTTTGGTTTGTAGAAACTGTAATTTTTAGGAAAACACAGTTCGAGTTGATGAAATGATTAGAGCGATGATTTAATAAAATTGTGGAATGAAATTAGATAAGAATCGTTCAGTATTTGTGGAGATATATTCCATTAATGTTTCCAATCATTATTTAATCAATTATTTTCACAAATCGAATACAGCAAATTATCGGAAATTCATTTAATCAGTAGTAAATGTTCTTTTGCATATTTTCAACCGTTAAAGTCGTCTTATTTAATGTCTATATTATCAAGTTAAATGAAATTTTTATGAAAATATTCTTACCTTGAAAGCCATTGTAAATAGTTTGATCTGTGTTGATCGAATGATACAATTTCACTGCTCCAGAGCACTTTTATACGAATCTGGATCAACCGAAATCAAACCCACCTTGAGAGATTTTCCTAGACATTCTAATAGGCGCGGTTTTGAAACTAAATAGGGCTCGAAATGTGTATTCGGAAGTGTAAATTCGGCATACTGAAGAATGCGCAAAAAAAGTGGTCCATCATACACGCGAAAGTTACGAATTGAATTAAGAGTAATGTATTCATATGTTTTGCTGGAAAAAATTGTGAGCCGGAATTATAAATGTGTCCATTGAAAGGAATGCATTATTCATTGAAAATGTTGACGTAGGGTACAGCATATTTTGGAGTATGAAAAAAGTGAATCCGATTAAAATTAGGACAAATAAAACCTGCAAACTCCTGTTATTTATTAATAGATCGATTGAAAATGATTGTTCTTGTAGTCGAAATTAAAACAACGATTTTTTATGGTGCAAAGTATACAATTAACGCAATAGTTCATTGTTGAAATTCGTGCATTTGATCGATAAAAAAGTCTCATTCCAAAAATTATTTTGTTGAAATTGAAAAGACGATAAAGAAAGTTTTTTCATAAACAAATTTTATTTCGATAAAAATTTTATTTAATAAATAATATGGTAGAGCCAATCTACTGAAATTAATTTAAAAAAATGATCAATCATTTTATTTCATGAGAATTCTCATCAACGAAAAACTCTTCCACAGAATTTTTTGTTTCGGTGTGATGAATATTTATAATGCGTAAAATGTTTTCATTACTTGCTGCTCTGTTAAAATATTTTTGGAGTCCGGAAATATGTGGGCGTGAATTCTATACGTATGAAATTTATGAAGTGACAAAATTTTATTTTAACACGTTCATTCTGTGTTTTTATTAGGTATCTCATATTCTTTTGCACGTTCATCGATTAATTTATGAAAATGTCCACTAATGTTTTACAGTGATTCAATAATGTGTCGAAAATCATTCGTTTTCGGAAGAAATGATAAATCGTATTCACCACCGAATAATATATTTCATCAGCTCTTGAAATAACAAAGTTGATTTATCATACTCTCAAATTTTCGTGTATTTCAAACATATTATCAATAAACAAGATAGTTTATGCATATTTTTCGAATTAGTAAAAACATTGTTGATTATTTATATCTCTGAAGATAATCTTATCATGACAAAATTATTGTTGTCTGGCCGAATTCATAACGTAATTGGAACCAGTATCTTAATCCCTGTACAATAAAAATTGAGAAAACTATCACAGAATTAGAATTGAATAAAAAATATATTCAAAGAACTGATCAGATTGAAGTAAAGAGTTTCAAGGGCAAACTTTTCTGCTTTCACTTCTTTTTGGCTGGTAAAGAAAATTCGAGATCTTTCGTCATGTGATCATGTCACGGCTTTCGAGATTTCTTTATTCTATTAAAATAGGGCGTTTCTGATTAAAATGTTGTCGATGTGGGTAATGAATAACGAATGCACGCTTTTATTCAACTTCAATTATAATGAAAGAACAGGTTTCTAAAGAATCAAGACTCTATTAAAATTTTTCAATCAAAAAACCATTTATTGGCTGAGGACAATTCTGCAATCTTTTATTTGATAAACCATTAACGTTTATTTAATTAGATAACATTTTTTTGAGCATTATTAGTTAACCTAGATTTTAATATGTTCTATTATCGAGGAAATACCAAAAAACTCAAATATTCTCCCCTGGATAATTATTACAATAATACTATTATTTTTGTAATTGAAATTCTCAAACTTCGTTAACCAAATCGTGTATTATACTATAATTGCTATACATAGAATATTCAATAACGGTAAACGGATCTTCAAAGTTTGGAAAACAATTCGTGAATCAGAGGTTTCCAAAATTGCCACGATGTCTTTCCCGGCTCGACGCCCACAGCCAATTCATCGTTGATCTCGAGATAGTTTTTCTTTCCCTCCATAAAAGGTGGCCATTTCACCGTTATCAAATCGTCGATTTTGGGGGTCGGATCTCTGAAAAGAAACGGTCGTTACTCGACTGATTCTTGTCGGAAAAACTGTTTTTTACTCTGTACTTCGCATACCCTGTCTTTGCAAAATCTATCCACATTCGAGTCAAACGTTCCATCACTAAACGCTCTTTCGAATTCTCTTTCAGCTTTGCTAAGTCGCCAACACTTCCCATAAAAAACAACAACAAAATCTCATTTGCGTGACTGGCTCCTGATGAAAAAAATAATGAAACGAATAGAGACGAAAAATCAAATCGCAAAACTCACGATTCATATAAAACATTGCGATGTTCAATTTCATTTTTTCGATTCGTGATGAGTGGAAAAGTCTTTATTACCTTGAACACTAGAACTTTGATCAGAAAAGATGCTACTCATTATCTTCCTTACTGATACCGTCGACAAAAACGAGAATCTGTACATATATACTGGGGTGGAATGAGTTTCTTGAATATCAGACACGTATTGAATCCCATTGGCAAACATAGTATCGCTTCTAAATTGCACAAGTTCGTGCATTTCTTGGTCCGTTATGCTTCTGTCTCCGAAATAATATTTTCTAACTTTCGTTGCCATTTCAGAGACCTTAGAAATGTCAACGAATAAATTGTCCGCCAGAGCACGAGGGAAATTTGCATTCGTTTTTTCTAGTTGTTCACAGCTGTTATCTGCAAATCAAATCAAGGAAATGTTACTTTTACGAAATACTAGATTCAATTTGTCACTTCACCTTGAAACATGATAGCTTCTTGACTATTATAGCCAAATATAAATGGCACTTCAACAGGCTTATTTATTTTAATCACGTCTTCTGAGAAAAATGGTTGACGGCTTTTACTATCCAATGTCGGACCGAATACAATTCTCAACTGCTTCAAAGCAGTAAGTCCCTTTTCAAAAAATCGAACGTTCAGAATCAAGTTAAAAAAGCGTCGAGTTTTTCCTCGTTCAATTACCCATGGATACAACTTTTGTTGCGATTTAAAAAGCTCTTCTTCCGGGATTTTCCTCAGGAAATCAACTACTGCTCTTGAATCGGTTACGTCTTCTCCCAATTCTTTTGAGACTTCAAGACCAAATTCTTTATTCGAGTGCCTGTAAGCCCAAAGATTGAACATTGTGCCGCTCTGAGCAATTGCTCGGTGGAAGAGTCCTTGGAAATCAGTTAAATTCGAAAATTATTGTCTATAACAAGATCGATGTCGGCGGATGAAAACAAACCTTTAGTTAATGGCGAAATGCACAAAGCATGGACTGATGCCCCACCTGCACTCTCTCCGAAGATCGTCTTTAATGTAAATTTATTCAACAATATAACTGAATACAATTAAATTTTCCAAAAATATTAAATGATCGTACCACGTTGCTAGGATCGCCACCAAAATTTTCTATATTTTCTTTGACCCATTTCAAAGCGGCCAGCTGATCTTTCAAACCTTGATTCCCTGCACAATCTTCTACTTCCATGTTCAAAAATCCTAAAAATTATGAGTAAATATATACATCGAATAATATTGCTATTTACTTATCGTTTAAGTTATTTCCGAAGCCAAATTCTAAGTGTTCTTCGCTTTGTCGGTTTTCGATGATTCAATAAAGAACAAAAAAAACAAAGAAAACGAAACACAGAGTAATTATAAAAAGATTGAGCATCAGACTATAAATAGTCAAAATATTGCAAATTGTTGAAAAAGTGTCGAAATAAAT
>JABFQM010003189.1:0-12463 GCA_022816865.1 Zelostemma sp. ZL-2020
ATTGACGCACCGGGTGTTGGCGTTGCAGTGGTGGCCATCCGAGCCGCCCTGCTGTTTGCACTCGTCAACGTCTGTGGATAACATTAGCATAGTTATTAAATATGTCCACCAAAGAAAGCGACGCCTATCACTTTCAACATAAAGCGTTAGTTTCAAGCTGTTCGAGGTAAAACGTGGGTTAGCTACCGTGACAGTTATGGCCGTCTCCTTGAAAGCCGATATCGCAATGGCAGGCATAAGTCGTCTGGAGGTTCAGGCACGACGCGTTATCGTGACACTTATGGCCCTTCGCGCAGTAATCCACGCCTGATTAGATTTAGTAAGCAGCCGCATAAACATGACCATTAATGATTAGTATTTCCTTTTCCGAGTTTCCGAATTTAACGCAATAGAAGCGTTATTTGATGAGTTAGATGATGAACGATGTACATTATTATTGATGCAGTAATTTCACGCCTATGTTAGCTGAGATTAATTCATGGGAGCTTCGGTTGAAACAAGCGGGAATTTACTGCAGCGTTGGAATGAACCGACGTTTAAAAGGGTTTAGTAGAAGAGGATGTGACAAACCTGGACAAAACTTGCAGCACTCCTCGGCGACGCTGATCTGTTCGCTTGGCGGACAAGGCAGGAGCGGACACCTCGTCTCGGTGTCAAACCTACTACACGTGAAGCTACCGTCGTAACAGTCGCACTCGACGCATTGTTTTGGCGAGACCTTCTCTCCGTGGTCGTAAATCACCCCGTGCAAATAACATTGTTCTATAAATGAGAATGACGGGAAGTGAAATTACTTTGCGAGCCCTCGAGCGCGGCTGTGAGAGTTCTCAAAATAGTAGTATCAAAAAGTTGGGTGTCGGCGCACGTGTGCGGTTAGGGCGAATTGCAGGGCAAAAGCATGTTTACAATTAGCGAAACAATCGTGACCGATTGAAGCGACGCTTGGTAGCGAGCGATCGGCTGGCCGAAATAGATTGTAATTATTTAGCCTGGACTCGTTCCAAAGCGGAGGAAAGCAGCCGCGGGGCTTTCTAAACAAAGAACGCACTTACTGAGGCACACCGGGCAGCATTGACCCTGATGCACGACCGGGTTTTTGCACGTTACCGGAGCGCAGGGCGTCGGCCTGCATTCGATTTCGCCGTGAACGCAGGAACACTGTTGGCAGCCTTTTTCCCAAGTCGCGCCGTCCTCGTGCACCGTCCCGTTGGACCTACAAGACTTTTGGCACTCGCACTCTTCCACCTTGCTTATCCTACCCTCTGCAGCGGCTAGCTGAAAGGAATGACGTTGATGAAAAGAAGAGGAATGTTCTGCTCGTTCTTACAAATATCTAATTCATGTTTTCTGTCCTTCAATAAAAACATCTTCAGTTCCGCGATTTATTTTCTCCAGAAAAAAAGGTATGGATATGTTTGGACTCGAATCTCATTTATTTTGGTTCAGACTTCCTCAGGTTCAATAGGATCTCAAAAGTAGACCCGCTTCGATACGATTAGACTCGAACATATCTATACCATTTTTCCCGAAATCATAATGAATAGGAAACTAATTATTCGTAACAAGCAAAACAATGTAATACTCACTCGACGAGTCAGTTCATTGAGGTTGTGCATGAGTTGTTCGACGGTGTTCTGCAGGATCGAGAACTGGCCGCAGGTGGGACAGGACGAGTCGAGCTGTGGACACTGGGATAAGTATCCGTGTGGTCCTGGCACCAGTTTGACATCCTGCAAAGCACCCTGTGGCGCGAAAATCGTATTGAAAAATGGTCTCAGTCGAGGGCAATGACGAGATTACGGTCATGACCGAAAAGAATAAGCTCTGAATGAACTTGGGCGTAGGATAAAAGTGCGATCGGACCTTGAATAGAAAGTGCTTGGCGTTTCTCTGGCCGACCCAGAGTTGTAATTGAGGCGTGGTGAAATTCGTGTCGGGTGGTCCCGGCCTCAACAGCCTCCTGTACAGAGGGTGACAGTCGACCAACAACTCGACCTGCAAGCCGCTTACGCTCAGGGCGACCTTGTGCCACTCTCCGTCCGCTAAACGAAAAGGAAATGCCTCGACGTGGACTATCCCGTCGCGACGAGATACGTAATGAAGTCGCAATTCATCCTTACGACCACTGCTCTGCAGCTCCAGGTACCTTGCAAACAAAATCATACTCTCAACAAACGTTTGATGATTTCGAACAACATCAGAAAATGAGTCCCAAAATTGAAAGATTGCAGGTGATTTC
This sequence comes from Zelostemma sp. ZL-2020, assembly GCA_022816865.1. NCBI lineage: Eukaryota > Metazoa > Arthropoda > Insecta > Hymenoptera > Platygastridae > Zelostemma > Zelostemma sp. ZL-2020. Next base: position 2,240 of record JABFQM010003189.1, read on the forward strand.
GAAATGGTGAAATCATAATTACAATTATTATTGCGATCACTATCAATTCAAACTTAGTCTTGAGAATGCAATACAGAATTTGGTGCTTCTTAAATCATTTCTCGCATAGGCAGAAATTTGACGCTCAAAAGTAAGGCTAATTGCTTTTTCGCCCAATTTATTTAATAGAAACTTTATGGTCCATAGATGACATCATTGTTCGATATTTGGAAAAAATATCAGTGGACTGTATTCGACTTTTCTACAAATAATGACATCTGATGCCCAGTTCCATACTTGTTCGTCATATTCTTAATCTTCAATTTTACGATTTCAGTATTTTGATTTTGATTTAACGTCATAGCAAAGAAACCAGAATAAAAGACGAGATCAGCTGATTTCAATTGATTCAGAACGATTTCTCTGATTTCATAAATGATTTCAGGAATGAGTGAATCCTTTTCTTCAATCAGTTTCAAACAGATAAAGAGATTCACTTTTAAAGTTTTCTTTTTACAGATACTTTTAGTATTTTATACCCAAGTACAAAAATACCCATGTAAAAAAGTTAGGCCCAAACTACGCCTTCTAATTAAGACCCAGATTAGGTCTAGATTAGACCTGATTTGGACCTAAATTCAGCTATGAAATTTGATTATGCCTTGTTCAGGTCAATGCTAGACCTAATAATGTTCTAAACAAGACCTGCTGAATATTAATTTGGAATTCGTTGGGGCCCAGTTTTTTTACAAGGGCACTTCAAAGTTTAAACTGAGAAGAAAAGTTTTCACAATGAATCAAAAATGTATTGGAACTCAAACTAATCGAACGGTTCGTACCTATTATTTCCATGGGAAAAGGCAACTATTGTCCCGGAATTAGCTTCTTCTTGACGCAAAGTGGCAGCCACGGTAAATTCCGGGACCCGCCGGAGCAACGCGGCTGCGCGTTGAAAACCCGCTTCACTTATTCGAAGCTCTCTCTCCTCACCTGCAATTATATCGTTGGAATAGCTTAAATCAGAGATTTTTACTGAAACATCTTTCCGGGAATGCTGCGGTTAAAACCACAACTTCCTAGAATAAAGTCATCCTAATTTTTTCCCCTTATTCCCAGTGACGCTGCTTCAATGTGCAATAAAACTTTGTCTATTGCAAAATTCACGTCCGTAATTCCCCAAAATTTCTCACGTCATGTTACTATGTGCCAAAGAAACTAATATCCATCTAAGATGAATTTAGACCAGAGTTAGAACGACGATAAATAACTCCCTTTGACAACGTGTTAAATATCGAGACCAAAATGTACGGAAATAGATGACAACCGGCGCATTTTCCTCCCAGTCGAAAGGAGGTGGATCAAGTGTGCGCATTACACGCTGCATAATTTGTTATCGCGTTTTTTCACGCATCCAGGACATAAGCGTGAGTATGGGGTAATAGCCCTTCGCCGCAAGTTGGCTTCGCATACGACTCGCCTCAAATTTCAGACGTACCGACACTCGTAACCGAACACCGGCCAGTAATAAACCGCCTGGTCTTTCGCGAGCTTCCGAAAGAACTGACGACAAACTGTCTTGCAGGCTCAGTTGTTGTATCGGCTAATTAGATGTTTGCGCGTAATTAAAAAGGGGTTGGAATCGTAAATTGGATGGGACAGGCGGGTTGCTAAAAACTTTGAAAGTAATTTTCTTGTCAAGAATGCAATAAAACGCGAATGCTTTGTTTCTGATAGATTAAAGTTAAATCGTTTATCCGGGAAAGTAAAAAAAATTTTAATTTGGTTTTCATGCATATTTCCGTCCTTCTGGTTTTCCATTAACTGATAAGGGACAATAACAGCATTGGGTTTCATGGGAGCTCTATCAATGGACGGGAAAAAGGAAAATAAACAAAGAGTTAATGAGAAAAAGCCAGTGACACCTTGTACGCGGTGCGTAGGTTGGGGGCGCGTGCCCCTATATGCTTGAAAATTGTTCCGACTGAGTTAGCGTGTTGCAGACTGTCTGGCGCGCACGCATCAGTGCACGAATTTTCGCTCGGTCGAGCGTGCGCTTCGAATAAACACGGAGAAAAAGAGACGGATAAGAAAACACAGGGTTTAACGATAAGCGCGCGTGCGGGAAAACGCGTAAACACAAATGGAATGGAAAAAGGGCTTGATTGAAGTCACCAAAACTTCCGTTCTGACGATTTAAAATTTATTTGACTGTGACAAACGTGATTTCACTGTATACACTTCAATCCCGAACACAAGCGAAGAATACAGACGAAATTGTTTTGGTACTTTCAGATTTTCTTTGAGAAAGATAATTTGCCAGCTTCTAGAAAGGCAATCAATCTCCAGAAAGTCTTTGGAGCTTTAACGGTGATTTTTTTAATCTTATCGAACATGTCTGATGTCTTTTCTTCCGATTAGATCGTATTTGTGAAGAATTTTTCACGATAAAAATGGCATACGTAAAATTGTTTAATGATCAATCTTATCGTACGATGAAACTATGAATTACTCAATTTTTCCATTAGTTCAAATGAGTCACGTGAAATGATTACAACCTGTCAAAAACGTTCTCGGAAACGACAATGAATACGAAGAGCAAATTTTGTCTGTTATTTATCTAATTTTTCCGAGAACGGGTAACCTGCCCAGCAAGAGCGACTCGTCACTAAATTGGAATGTCTTTCGGAGATTAGCTTTTTTTCTGGAAGGCCTGAATATTACCTACGCATCGTTCGGGAACATTGCACCCAAAAGCACGCAAGGGTCAAAGTCTGCGGGACTGTAATTGTTAGAGGCAGTAATTGCGCTTGTCGTACATTCAAACGAATTCGAGGAATCGTGCGGGCTTTCACGAAATTCATAACACCGACCCAACTAGAGACGTCGCAAAATCATGACTAACGATCCGTTACGATTAATCCCTCGAATTTATACACCGACTGGCAGGGGACGTGGAGTTTTCCGTCAGGAAATACACAATGTTTTAAAACACAATTTTTTCCATGTACGAGGCTAAAAAGTTTGGATATAAAAATCCTGGGTACAATGTTATTATACCGAAACACTTGCAAAAGCTTTGATATTGCGTTCTTTTGTTGATAATGCAATTCACCGAGGTTCATTACTAAATATACAGACAATAAAGTCACGAAACATGTTAGAATTACATGACTCGTATCTTCATTGAAGCCTTTATCATGGTAAAACGAATCAGATCTTTATTGTTCAATTTCAGAACTACAATGTGTATTGCATCCTTCGCCTATTTTTCGTACCTACGGTTCGACAATTTCAACTTTTATTACATGAAAACATATTGTTATGAGAAAATTAAATGTTTATGACCGTGAAATTCTAAATATAATTTTTATTATTTTCGCTACACACGAACGTTTTTCCAGCACTATTCTCATTTTTTAATAAATTGATAATGCCAATGTCCAAAAAGAAATTTCAAACAAAGTAGAAATAATAATAAAATTAACGAAAACTCGAATCGAATTATTTATTGTTCTCAACCGGTACACTCGGTTAGAGAATTTAATTGTTCTTGCATCTTTCAGCCGTAGATTTTGGCCCCTCTTTAGAAAATCTGGATTGTATAAATAATATTCATAGAGAACCAATCGGCGATGATATAATTAGTCATATGATAAAATTAATGAAAAACTCTTTAACTTAATCCGCCATCGACACTGAAAAAAAATTCTGTAATGTTCGCAGGGTTTTATGTTTAATCACAAAACATTGTGTAAAATTTCACGGAGTTTTACGTAGAATCACTGATTTCTATATGTATGTTAAACCAGAACCTCATCAATTTGCGTTCGCGTAATATTGGAATCATGCATTCGAGCGATTTTCGGTAACTTGCTACTACATCAATAAATTTAAGGTAGTTATTCAATAAACAAATTTGCAAAGATAATTTTTGAAGCTAACCTCTATGATGTGAAACTCTTTTGGGCATTGCGTTTGTTTTCCATAAGTCTCAAATCATCCCATTAATGGACCCTAATGAAAACCACTTAGAAGTATATATATATATTAATTGTAATTCTTATCAGTTTCTCAATTATATCATTTTATGACACTTAATGATGATTAAGAAACAGTAACGGAATCAGATTTAAAAAATTTCGAATTTGTTACTTTAATGCTTTTGATAATGAAAAATCACTGACAAAATTTGAAGTTGAAAATTATCAGTTTCAGCCATTTGAGTTGAATGTCCCCTTAAACGTCATAATTGTCAACGTAAGATGTTATTATCTGAATGTACACCGTGAAATGAGTTTTTTTTTCAATAACCTGCTTTACTTGATTAACAGTTTTAGGTAGTGTAACTCTTCTGAATTCATTTTCTCCAGATTCAGGGGTACCTTGTAACTTTGTGAATTGCAAATATGCTATTACCAGTACACTGGTCATTACAGCAGTTTTTAATTGACATGTTTTCCATTTACTATACATACACACAGAAGATGTACCGTAAAGATGGAGAATGTTGTTGCTTTCCTTCGCCAAGCGAGGAATAGAACAGATAAACTCTGTAGATAATTTGAAAGGTAAGTATGACCGAAAGATTCAAACGCAATTGCAATGTATCCAGCAAGAAAAAAATGTTTCTGGTACAAATTAGCATGTTTTCCGATAAAGAATGTGCGAATCGTTAGGATAAGCATACAATCAGTGTCATTGCTGCTGGTAATCTTACGTTGAATTGTTTAGAAATCTGAAAATGACTTGCTCTAAACTATGCTGTCATTAACTGGAAAGAAATATCATAAACGTGTTTATAATTTATGAAAATGTTGAAAAAGGAACAGAAAATCGGAGTTAATAATTTGCGGATTTAATCCAAAGCTGCATATGTAATTCGTGTACATTGCTTCTCTATATAAGCAACTCTAGACAGCAGGTGTTTTCTCTCATTAAACGCGGACTCATAGAAATATAAATTCACAATTAACATTTTGTTTGCTACTCGGTATTTTTGCATTTATTTATTAATTCATTTGTTTATCAATCAAACATAAACCCACAAAAATACGGACATTTTGTCGACAAAAACTGAACAATTTTCTTCGTCGTGCGTTTCAAAAATTTCAACTTGCTTTTGCAACGCTCTGTATCAAATAAAAACGTACAAAGTTGATACATATACCATTTCACTTTTATTCAACTGTGTAAAAAGTGAAAAGTCTCATAAACCATTCATGAACGGTCAATAATTTATTGAGTAAAATGTCGCTATTCATTGTTTTACTTCGAGATAATGGTTCAATTACGTTGATGGAGGCATTGCACATATTGAATGGAAATACAATAGCATGAAGCGATAAGTACATTATGCAACTATTAGTGATTGTCTTTCTAGTAATTAATTATCCATTTTCGATTTAGCGCGTTGCAATTACCATTAATTTAACCCACGCATGTCAAACACGTTTTTAACGTCCCGAGTAATCTTCTCTACAATTACAATTTTTTCTTACGATTCTGAAAACTTTTATCAAGTCTTCGATAAAAGAAAACCCTATTTTCGATCGTTGCTGTTATACAACATTTTAATTACCGAAGTAACGAATGCGGATGATCGATTTACAGCGATTGAGCATTTTAAAATGTAGCTTACCATGAAGATGATAAGCAGGTTTCAGTCTCACCAGGCCTGGTACCCGAGTAACACCCTGGCGCGTGGTGTTGTGCAGTTGCAGGGCTGCCAGCAAGTCTATACTATCACTGGAATCGAACCCTGTTCTGGACCTCGAGGAGAAAACTCCCGTCTCACCTTCAGTCGCAACTGTTACCGCTACCGTTGCCATCGCCTCCTTTTGATCGTTCGTCGTAGACGATACTGAAAGATTCAAAAAATGCATCCATCAATTTCGGGTTCATTTACTCTTGAATTTATTTTTCTCTTCTCTAAGCGGATTGATCAAACTGATTTATCATTTTTTAATCATCCGGCTCGAAGAACCATAATGACCGAACGTGTAACAATTTTTTATAAAAAAACGATTCTTGTCGCGAAATATGTGAGAACTGTAAAATTGCGCGTTGCTAGAATTGCGACCGAAAGCGATCATAAAATACAAACTATCGATTTCTCGATGAATTAATGCCAATAGGTCAGGCACCGGGAGCATTTCAACTTTTCTTCGCAAACAATCTGGCAAACGAGAAAAACAAGTCGGAAGAAAAATCTGAAATACGAGCTCTCTCTCGGGATTTCCATTTTTATTGCGCAATCGTGTTCTTAATGCATTCTAGCAGTAATAGATATTTTGCCAAATAAGGTGGGCACTCTCGGATGAAGTATCTAGAAGCGGAGCCGCAGACGCGGAAATACAATACCGATAAAAGCTCGAATAAAATGAAAATTCGACATCCTCGACGCTTTCATGATTATTTATCTTCAGAGGTCCGTGACCTCTGTTCGAACCGTAAAATTTATCTATCGCGTGAAGTTGGGCTTTTTTATCGAGAACGATTTTTTTGCATTTTCGGATTCGAATGTTTCCGATACTAATTGAAATGGAATCTTGGAAATTAAGTTGCGCTTCAGAGTCGAAGATTTGATAAACGCCGGAGCCACCACATTTAGCCAACGTCTAATCAAGACCAATTTTCCGGCCAATTAGCAGCTTCGCAACATCTCAAGTGAAATGTATCTGCCATGGCAGAAAGAAAGAGAAAGAGGGAAGAGTAAAAACAGACATCGGAGTAGAATGGCGACACACGCGAACATGCGATTACGCGGATTTTGCCGAGTGCACGACGTTGTCTCGCATGAAACGGGTCGGAACAAGCGCGACTCGGTGGCAGACTGCCGGGCGTCGCGACGCTCGCTATCGAACCGTACCCGGTTTTATCCAAGCTCTCGTCACGCTTGCAACGCATGCTGTCTCAACATTTATGCTTCGCCGCAACGGCTGCTGAATCTTTTACGAGGTGCATCGAAATTTTCACGTATATTTCATTGAGTTATCGTGGAAAATAAAAGTAAAATGGCTTCTTCGCTCGCTGCCTCGAGAAGTCTTGGGAATCGTTTCGCGATTACGTTGAATCACGTTTTTTGAGCTGCGTTTAATTTCGGAACTTCGATCTTTTGATTTTTTGCATCGAGGCTTTGAAAAATAAAAGTCAAGGAAAAAACTGAAGGCAGCATATTATATACACAGTCTATAAATTGGAAATTAAATTAGTTTTGTTGGAAATTGAAGCCTGGAAGAATGGAAACGGTATTTATAAGGTTTACAACGATAATCAATGAGTGCCTTGAGTACTTGGAGGATAGTTGCTCAAGCATGAAATTCGGAAGAACTTGTATAATTAAACGCTCTTTCGTATAATATCGCGAAAGGGTAGAATGTCGACGGCGCGCACTGGGGCTCGATTTTCATTAACTTATATCAGCTTACCCCTTTTCACGCTCCGCTTAGTTCGTTCGTATGAATTACACGTGTTGGGTTGCCGACTTGATAGCTACGAATTCTATCAATCGATAGGCTCGGTACCGAATTTATGTAACAAAAGTATTGTCGTGTAAACGGTCCAATTTAAACCCGTGTAAAGTTTTTGAAACAAAGGGCAACAAATTGAATTAGATTTTAATGTTTTCCGACGTAAAAAAATTAAGTCTAACCATGAAATTCTGGTATAAATTATTAAAGTATGTTACTATTGATATTTCGACCTTATTTAGTAAATTTTGACCCTCTTGTTTCGAAAATTAATTGATTTATTCTCAAATTTATGTCTATAATTTTAGTCTTGATACAGAATTTTTCTTCTTTTCGTCTAAAAAAATTGACGATTATCATTAATTTGGATGAAAAATGAAAATCTCAATTTTTCAAATCTTGTTTTTTCCGATCGAGAATTGTAAAAATAACGATATCCGTAATTGCATAATTAATAGAATTTTCGATCGAATCTTACAAACTTGGAAGTTTAAAATGAAATTTTAAATGAAACAAGCATTAATCTAGCTCAATTAATATTCAATTTTTGTTTAAAAGATCAAAACGTGCGATTCTAGTGATCAGCTTCCAATGGAGACAGTTGATCGAATTTTTTATTTAAAAAAAACTAACTAATTCAAAAAAAGTATCAATCTTACTTTTATCAGAAAATCGTAAAATTGAAATTTCGCCCGTTCAATCGACATTTTTGACAAATTTCCAAATGATTTTAATCGATCATCATTAAAGGGGTAGCGCAATTGAAGAGTCGGCGCGACAAAAACTGCAGCTTAGATTTTTTCTTACGCGACCTATAAACCGCGACGAGCCTGCTCTCGCAATAAGGCATTATCGATTAATAAATAAATTCGCCCGAATAATTATCGCTTCTCCGAAGCAAATAATTTGGTGAAGTAGTTTTTTGAAAGGAAGCATGGCCAGTCAGAACTAATCAAAAATAATAGCGTGAATCCAATAAGCATTTATGAGTCAGATGAAATAGGCCGATAAAAGTCGTCTCGATGCGAAAGCGCAAGTGGATTGAAAAAATTGCATCGATCCGAGCGCTGGATGGGCCGCCGTCGATTCGCACATGACTCATCCCTGCCCAATCGGAGAGTCGCGCGGCAAAGCCGGCACAAAAAGCCCTGCTAAATCCCGAGGCCCATTTGTCTCCATTCTAGCAATTTTTTTCCATTGAAACAAATGGCAATCGTTCGATTTTGGCTTTCGCCGCGCGCGCAGCGCCGAGCAGCTCGTTTAATAGTGTAAAGTCGAAGTCGTCGACCGGTCGATCGAATTAGCCTCGACCTTGACCCCCACCAGGACTTGAACTCGTCGAAGCTGCGCACGCCTTGTCTGTCGCTCGATCGGCCGTATCGCTAGCGGCTCCTTTTCGCAAATCGCGCGTAATCCGAGAGGCCCGTCGTCACGCCGCCTATCCCGATTTACGGACACGCCAATTCCCACGACTATTACGTGTCGCCCTCGATTCTATTCGTCCTCCAGTTTCAATGACGGCGAGACTCGCGCGATCCAATACATGCGCCCCAGCGACATTTATCGCTGACACGGAAACTGGAGTGTCTCGCGGGCGATACCAGACCGGGACTCTTTTTTTCTTTCGATCCACCACTTCTTCACTTTCGATCGAGCGAAAAAAAGATGTCACGAAATTTTGAATTTCCCACGCTAAAGCACATTCGCGCATTTTAATGGATAATTTAATGATTTCTGGAGAAAAATATAAAACTGCCTGTATTTGATTTTACGCCGAGCTTCGCGGAGCTCAAGATGTCACGCTTCGGAACCGTTTTAAATTGTAGGTCGACGAGCCCTTCTGCCAGGGCCAACGTTAAGCTAAACCAACTCCAATTGACGTAAAACTGCATAAAATCAAGGCAGACACACTTGCCCTCCCTGCACCGCGTGTATATCTATAGACAGCGCATCGCGTGTAACCAGATATATTTATAACTGCGATAGCGGCACACTTGTTAAAGGCTTAAATCTCTTTGCGAGCTAATTGATGGATCGCCCCGCATTGACAAGCCATCGCAGAAATATACAGTTATTATATTCTCCGTAGCCACGCGCCTTGACCCCAATCTAAGCATTCCATCTTCGCTGATCTTATTATAATTTATGACAAATTTTTGTCGCAACGAGATCATTTTATTTCCCTCGGCAATTTTCGCTCCTGATGCCGAAGAATTGAGACGTCTTGGATCGAAGTCATTAGTAATCGGTCGTAATTTGTGTGGAACAGCTGAAAAATTGTCATCGCAAACCTCCAGAGACTAAATAATTTCGAGTGTTATCCGCTCGAACGAGATCTTTGGGTCGTGGGAAATCAAATATGGATATGGAAATTTGTCACCGGCTGGCTCACGCGAAAATACGGGAATCTGCAGGCTTATTTTTGCCTGTATCGTGGCTGGGAGTGATTAATTTTCATTTAATTCACTCCAGATTCTGCATTAAATATGTATCGAATGCAGCATATATGTCCTTGTGTCTTCGTATGGCCGCAATGCGGATGATATGTTTCGCGAGCGTTTCAATTTATTTTCAGTACGAGAAGCAAAAACGAACGCAGTTGTTTTGCCTGCTACCAAAATTGAAAAATAAATTCTTTTGCAATAAATAGAATTGATATTATAAAGCTTTTAGCGAAAAATCAACTTATCGAAGAGACGCCTATGGAAATCGTGATTTTCGACGCAAAAACATCGAGAAAGAATCCAGAAAATCGTACTTTTGGACAAGGAGCGCG
>JABFQM010003190.1:0-12461 GCA_022816865.1 Zelostemma sp. ZL-2020
GACCCATTTGAGGACCTAAAAATGTCCTCAAGAAGCCCTCCATATTCTCCATGCATTCTCGACCGGGCTGGGTCGGCGACAGACATTCCACGGGTGCGGAAACGAATAAGATTAAACTTTCGACATTTAATTATTCTTAAAAATAACAAAAAAATATCAGTGCGCCTTCCGTAGTTACCATAATTACTTCAATTATTTTTACAAGCTATATACATTTTTTATCGCTGGACAATTTTCCTACCTACAGTATTCGAACCCGGAACTCTACGCTTAGTAGCTAAGAACGCACGCTATTACTTCATGAGACTCGCTTCTGAAGACTAGTCATCTGATTTATATAATAAATTGTACTAGTGAGAACATTGAGATCCATTTGAGGTTTGAAATATGACGAGAACGATAGAGTGGAGACTATTGAGGACCATTTGAGATCCGAAAATTTTGCGAGTGAGAACATTGAGATCCATTTCAGGTTCGAAATATGACGAAAACAATAGAATGGAGACTATTGAGGACCATTTGAGATCCAAAAATTCTGCCTCGGGAATTCCAGCCGGGTGTAACGAGGTTTTTGAGTAATTGAATTTTTGATGATTCATTGGTAGTGACGTGGACCTTTTTGCAAGTACGGCTGAATTCAGGTCGCGTGGGAGAGAGAAAAATCGAAAAAAATATTTTCATTGCATGTCGATCGAAACTCTGAGTTTCAGTACCTGTAAAGCGGGGCGAAACAGCGAGTTCCAACCCTAAGGTCGAAACTTTTAATGTTTGGACCGTTGGGTTTGAACTCGCTGTCTCGCCTCGCTTTACAGGTACCAAAACTCAGAGTTCCGATCGACGTGCAATGAAAAATAATATGCATTTATCTGATTTGAACATAGCTGATGCAACTCGTGTGATTGGCAGCCCTCGCTTCGCTCGGGCAGCCAACTTACACACTCGCTGCAATCGCTGTGTTTCAACCCTTGTAATGCAACATACTATTTAGGACTTCGTGACTTGTTCAATTTTGTCATTGAATTTCTACAAGATGTTAACGAAAAATGTTAATTTACGAATTTTGTCTTCTTCAATGTAAACTAAAGTCCATTGTTGATATTCGATTATTCAGTCGACGAAAAACTATTAGTGATTGCCATCGAACCGAACGATTTTCGATTGAACCGATCTTATCTCAATCAGGGAAATTCACATCACAGATAATTAGATTGACTTACGAAGATAAGATGGCATCGTGTACATGTAGTCATCTCGTAGTGATTTTTATGATGGCATTAGCTCCTTTCGAAATTTTGCATCATAAAGTGGTAATCAATGTATGTAGTGAAAAGTTGATGATAGACGAGGTGTGATCAAAAAGTTCCAGGACTGTTTTAATTTTACGCCAACGTGGCGTCGTAGATTGCTACGATTGGCAGCATTGGATACTCAGACCTATTTTGCGCACACCTGTTTTTTCTAATTCTGTTCAACTTCATTCGTTTTAAAGTTACAGCTGTTTTTGTAAAACAAGTTTTCGGTGTTCGGCGATTTTGTTTTCTTGTAAAATTAATCCAAAGGAAGACCAATGCGTTTGTGTCAAGTTTTATGTGAACACAGCAAACGGAAAAATATAGAAATGTATTGGAAGCATACCACTTTTAATTCAATTCTATACGAAATGTGGGAGTTTTGTATAGGAGCGTATTGTGAGACCGCGGTGCTTTTTATATTTTTTTACGTCAATATTTTGTGGCGACTTCAAACGCGGTGTCCATAATAAATGTTTTCTTACGGCTTCGAAACGAATGGTTTTCTATGTCTCTCGGAGACATTGAAACCACAGGTCTTCAAATAATATTTGCGCTAATACTGTCAGGATGCATTGAAAGGTGGCGCTGTCCAGTACCGAAACGTTTTCTAACTCTGGGAAGTATAGAAACAGCCTGCCATGCAAAATTTTGTTTATTCAATAGTACATTATGCAACAAGGGGGGTAAGTCGGGCTTCATACGCCGAGCGTGATGATTGCAGCTCGCAGTCGTAGGGTCGCGCGAGGCGCGGCTCGAAGAACGAGAGCTGTAACCACGCGAGGTGTATAAAGATCGTACCCCCCATGTTGCATACTATACTTTATGTCACACATGTATGTCTTATGTGCTGTTAGATATCTGTTGCGCCACCAATCACGTGGCCGTTTAGCGATCAGATGTTTGTTTCGATCTTCATAACCCGCTTCTCAAGTGTATAAAGAAGAATGCGGGTCTATAAAAAGGAATGCTACCCCCACTCCTACATCGGTCGATGAACGGGTACGTTATTGGTGGCGCTACAGGCGTCTAACAGCGCGTAAGCCAGCCTGTGTGAAAAAAGGCCTTTATACTTCTGGAGAACATTGAAATAGTATTATGCTTTATGTTCAAATATTTATTGCCTAGTTAATGTTCGTGTAGAACATTTGATGTGCACGATATTGAATCTCGATTATAGAGAGATTAAAAACTGATCGCACGCAGGAACACATGCCAGGAAAGGCATTCGTACGTGGGGAAAAATTATTCAAAACGATTTCTTAGAAGCTCTCGACAAGTCTCTCGACATCCACGGTAGTTCCGAACGGGCCTTGCCACCCTTACCGAATTCATCAATGCTCAAAGGATCCGAACTGAGCCACCGAGGACTCGCGTTCCCGCGTACTCCGCCGATTCTAACCTCACTCTTTAGTGTGTTGTTTTAATAAATAGAGCTTTCAGTATTGATAATACGTACAAAACATATTCATACCTATGCGTGTTTTTAGTTTTGGGATGAAATATTCATTATAAAAATAAATTTGAAGCAATTAAATATCTGTCCGATTATATAATTGGTATGACGTTATTTCTGTCTCCACAGAACATAGAAACACCATGCCAATGAATATAATCCAATAACTCAAAGAGACATTCAGAAATCGCATTCGCAGACAGAGCGTTCCAATACGCTCCTATATTTTTTTGTTGGCTGTAAAGTTGCGCAAAACTTTTACTGAAACTCTTCAGATGTTGCAAGAGGCTTCTGAGGATGAATGTTTGGGTCGATCCCGGTGTCACAACAGGTTTAGGGAGTTCAAGGAAGGCCGGACATTGTCAAAAGACAATCCTCGTTCGGGACGCCCATCAATGTCGCCAGAATAAACGATCTTGTGCAATCAAATCGTTGACTAACTGTCCGTGAAATGACTGATGAATGCAGCATTTCATTCGGCTCATGTCCGGAAATTTTAACTGAAAAACTGCAGATGCGCTGAATTGCAGCCAAGTTAGTCCAGAGAATGTTGAACGAAGATCAAGAACAACACCGAGTTCACACGGAAAAAAATGGTTCGTGCTCCGTAGCCATAACAGTATGTGTCTTATTTTCTAGCTGAAAAGCTCATATATTCTGCCTGTATTAGAAATACAATGTATCTGGAAGCATTGAATAAATATGGCTGTTAAATATTGATGCCACAGAAAAACAATAATAGCACTATAGTCATAATGTATGGCTATAATCTGTCCAGTGCATTTTGGCATACTTCATCCGCTTTCAACAGTCAGAAATCTGATTGAATTAACCATATTTTCTGGCGGGCGAGTTTACAATATCGGTATGTCTACTGTACCCAGAAAATGTTCGATTGTATGATACGCCTAATACTTTCTGGCTACTGTAGCTAGAATTCTGCTTGTACTCTCGATATTTTTTGTTCCGTGCAGATTTTTCAAGAACTTCTTGAAATGGCAAATGTAGATGGAAACTTTTTGTAACGTGTCATCACTGGGGACAAGACATGGGTTCATGGAAACGAAGGGGTTCAACGAAGGTCCAATCATCACAATGGAAGACAAAATACTCTCCAAAACCCAAAAAAGGTGGTCGAGTCAAGTAAAATGTCAAGGTCATGCTCACTGTCTTTTTTGACTGGAAGGATGTTTTTTACTACGATGTTTTTCCACAAGGTGGGACAATTCATTGTTTTCGTTACCTTGGAACTTCGACAAATTCGCGCGATGCTGTGAGGAGAAAGAGGCCTGAGCTGTGGCAAAGTGGTGAGTGGGTTTTGCACCATGACAACGCGCCTGTTCATTCTGCTGTGCTTATTCGCAATTCCGAAACTCAAGAGACCCTTGAAAGGGCGAAGATTCGACACGATCGAAAAAACTTTTAAAAAAATCGCTGAAGAAGCTAACAGCATCACGAAAGATGAGTGATGATTTACGGAAAACAGGGTTGGATTATGTTTACTGACATTTCATAATGTCACGCATTGCTTGTTTTTCAGTTATAAAATCGGTGAAAAATCTACGTTTTATGTAACTATGCTTTTTTCCGGGGAATAATGGGAAAAATATAGTGCCTCAGTTGTAAGAATTGACCCAGCGATTGTTCTTATGTAAAAACTTTTGTATTTCACTATTTATTGTACTCTTGTTTGTACTTTCCTGCGGAATAGTTAAGTCGAGAAAAAAACAAGCTTGTCGCATACTTTCAACATTAAAAATGCATCATGTTTGATTTGCTTGGTCAATATTCGTTTAGAAGGTACCGAGACTCCTTCGATATTCTCAGTAGTTGATTCGTGCCCTTATAAGAAGATGTTGGTCTTATCATGGATGCGGTTTCAAATGAAAATCTCAGGACTTTGGATTGACAATAAAAGAAGTAGACAGATAGTTTACAACTTACTTGCAGGATACATTGTTTTTATAATTTTATATTCTGTGCACCGAAAATGTCGAGTTTTTAGAGCGTATATACATAAAGGCGTAGTGGTATGAATGCAATCACACAATACACAAAAATAGTCCCTA
This sequence comes from Zelostemma sp. ZL-2020, assembly GCA_022816865.1. Classification (NCBI taxonomy): domain Eukaryota; kingdom Metazoa; phylum Arthropoda; class Insecta; order Hymenoptera; family Platygastridae; genus Zelostemma; species Zelostemma sp. ZL-2020. The sequence continues at coordinate 4,815 of JABFQM010003190.1, forward strand.
TTGATAAGTTCAGACATTACTTTTAGTCCAATTTGTTAAGACTTGACGAAATTTATCTCAAAACAGTGGATTTTATCCTGTTTTTCACATTCCTGCTTAAAAGAGTACTCATTGTGGACATAATTCAAAATTCTCAACTCGATATTTCTTTTGTACGAAAAACTACTGAAATCGAGTTAGTTTGGGCAAAATGTGACAAACTGAGCTTGATTTTCTATGGGTCCAGTATCTGGATACACGGGACAGAAATTTTTTATTTATCTTCGTACATCGGTAAGTTAACACAGCACTTCTTATCAATCTCCAGATTTAGACACAAACCGTACACTGAGAGGAATTTCGCAGTAACAATTCTGATGTTCGAACACAAATTCACTGTTTTGAAGAGCCTACAGGGAAAAATAAAGGATAGAGCGAGAAAACTTTGCGCCGTTCTGTACGTCCCAATAATTAAATAAACCAGGAAATGAAAATATTTTTACAACCAGCACCAATTTGTCTAGCCGATGAAACCGATTTGAAGCACACAAAACACTTATAAATATGTGAAGACAATTCCGAAATATCCGAGGTGTCAACATCCGATCGTCCATTTTTGACAGCTGACAGCTGTGCCGCAGTTGCAGCGCGCATCTTATTTCACGTAAAGCCGTCTGCTCAGCTGTCAGCTGTCAAAAATGGAAGATCGGATTTCTCTCAGTGTACTTGAAGTAGATGATTGATAATCATTAATGAATTTCTCATGACGCGCGCATCGCAAAGCCGACTTTCGCTGCCATTTCCGCATCAATTGAAGGCAGCGAAGCCGAATTTTCGATGCGCTTGTCATGAAGAATAGCGCGCATGTCTCGTGGCGAATTGTGGCGACGTCCGACTCGAGTGTTGACAATTTCACACTCGTCAGAAATCGCCGCTATTCGCCACTAGACATGTAATATACTATTCTTTCACTGCGAATACGTTTCAGTTGCTGCTCTATTCGAAATAGATTTGAATTGTGTTCAGTACCATTCGGAAAATCATCTAGGAATCAGCTCATGTATCGTTTCACTGCGTAATACTTCGTTCGAAGTATTTCGGGTTTGTTACATCGAAATGAGCCGTTATAAAAACGAAATAATCCATGAATTTCGCCTTGTTCAAAGTGAACTAAAGTTTTTTTCATTGAATTGGATAGTTCAATCGACAAATAAAAACTATTAAAAATTGCGATCGAACCGAACGTTTCCCGATTGAACCGATCTTATCGTAATTGTTAAATTGCACGTCACAGGAAATTGGGGATTATTTATTTATGACAATTAAACGATTTACTCAGAACAATATCGTAACGTTTCTCGTGATTGCATCAGCTCAGTTTGAAATTGTGCGTCTAGAGTTCAAATTAATGTATGTATAGGAAAGTTTGTGATATAGTTTCGTATCCCAACTCAATCTAATTTACATACTTTTCAGATATGACGATCATCGTATTGCGACTGTCCTTAATAATTTCAAATGGTGTATTAAACGACATCAAACATTATTTCTATTCGTCGCTAAATTGAAGAAAATATATTTTATGTATTTTCTATTGAATATCTCAGAATTCAGTATTCACTTATGTATGAAAGTGTCAGATATTCGATTAAATAATAGTCTGTACCAATAGCAAATATATAGCCTAGAAATGAAAAATATCAATATTTTCATGTAATACCTTGCTTTTTTTAGTTCTAGGCTTGCTCGTGGATTACCGACGTTTTATGTTGATATTATGCTTTTTCCAGAGTTGGGAACAAAAACAGCAATTTATTATGTTATAGAGGCTGTCCTGCAACTGTTCTTATGCACTTTCTGGTGTGATAAAATCACGCAGGCGAGTGCAGCAGTATCGAAAGCTTTTTTGTGTTCAAGAATTTACGGATTCCCAAGTAATGCATTGAAAAGAAGTATCATATTAGTAATTGCAAGGAGTCAGCGTACCGAAGGGTTGACAGTTGGGGGATTCTTTTTCGTGTCATTGGAAACATTTAAATCGGTCAAGATAATACGATCTTACAAACATTAAATTTATAATCTTTCCATCAAATCGCCGGATACATTATCAATCGACAATATTCTTTCGATTTATTTTCAAGCCAATCTCTTTCCAGATACTTCAATTGGCGTTTTCGTATTATTTATTCTTATCCTTCGTAAAGGAAAGCAATGATAAATAAATCAGTCATAAAGTCATGGTTAGTGTGATTTTCTGCATGTTGTTTTACTACCTGAAAATTCTTTCCATAGAGCTACATGATTATTCAAAAACAAATTGCTTAAATTTGTAAGACAGTAAAAAAAAAAAATGTAATGAATGGATTGAAAAAAATTAAACAATAACAATAGCTGAACATGAAAGTTGAAAAAAGTATACAATTTAACAGTTCATAAGTGTCATACATAATATGTAACGACGAAAAAGTTGAGTCTAAGGAAAAACAAGCTTGTCGCATATTTTCAACATTGGAAATGCATCATGTTTGATTCGCTTAGTCGATATTCGTTAAGAAGGTAACAAGTTGATTCGCTCCCTCATGAGAAAATGTTGGTCTTATCATTGATGCGGTTTCAAATGAAAATCTTTGGACTTTGGATTCACAATAAAAAAAAAAGACAAATAGTTTACAATTCACTTGCAGGATGTATTATTATCATTTATTTAACTATAACGCACTCTCGTTACGGACGATGGTACCGACGTAACCGCTTTTGGGTATACATGCAATCATACAATATACGAAAATATTCTTGATTGTAAATTCAGACATTATTTCCAGAAGTATTATATAATTCGAACTTTTTTTTTTTATCCAATGGAATGTTTCAAGTTCTGCACATTTCTGCTCAACAGAGTGCTTATTGTAGACATCTTTAAGAATTCTCAACTTGATATCCATTGTCAAAGAAAAACTGAGAAAAGCGAGTCAATTTTGGCAAAATGTAACAATTTGAGCTTAATTTTATATTTGAGCTGTTTGTTGTCATACAGCTACAACAGCCTTTTGGGTGTACTTACTGGCGTTCGTGAGTTCGCACAGTACTTTCTTTCAATCTCCTAATTTAGACACGAATCGTACTTGAAGTAGATGATTGATGATTATTAATCGATTTTCTTTCTCTGCGAATACTTTTTAGCTGATACTTTATTGAAAATCTATTTGAACAATTTTCGGTCCATTTGGAAAAATCATCTGGGGATCAGCTCGTGTTTCGCTTACGTGTATAGCTTCTTGTATAATATAATTGAGGTTTGTTCCATGAAAAAGACCGATTCAAATACAAATAAATCGATGAATACTGTCTTATCCGAAGTGAACTAAAGTTTTTTTTAATCTTCGATGGTTCTATCAACAAATAAGGACTATCAAAAATTGCAATCGATCCGAACGTTTTTCGATTAAACCGATCTTATCTTAATTGAAAAATTACACGTCACAGAATAGTGAGCGGACTGTCACAATGATGATATCAATATGTACTGAGAGCAATGCCGCAGTGTTTTTAATGATCGCATCAGCTCAGTTCGAGATTTTACGTCTAGAGTTCGAATTAATGTATGTATAGAAAAATTCGTGACATAGTTCCGTATTCTTGTTCAATTTAATTTACATACTTTCCAGATATGACGATCACCGTACTGCGACTGTCCTTAATGACTTCAAACGGTGTATTAAACGACATCAAAAATTATTGCTACTCGTCGCTAAATTGAAGAAAATGTTCATGTTATTTTTTCTACCTACTATTTCAATATTAAGTTTTTCATTATGTACAACGGTGGCAATTTTTGGAAGTAGCACAAGTCTGTACCAACAGCAAATAGAGCTTAGAAATAAAAAATATCAGCGTCAAAATGCCCCCATTTGAAACAGGTTCTATATACGAGAGAGAAATTGCACATATGTCATTCGTGACGAAATATGTGAGCGGCGCATGCGTAGTAACGAGATTCGCTTACTTATGCTCTCTAGGGAGCATAAGTTGCGCGGTATAGGGAGCCTGTAGTTTGTGGTTGAAGGGAATTAATCAGACACAAAATATTTCTATGTAGGTTTTAATAGTTAACTATATATTGTTAACGATGATGAATTAACAATAATAAGAATTTAGCAAAGACGATGTCGGGTGATATCGCGAGACGTGGCGAGAGCGTACTAGAAATAAAAACCTCGTCCTTTCGTGCGTGCGGTCAGAAACAGGATGATGAGAGAGAGAAAAAGAGAGACTCCCAACTGGTTACCGGTGGGTCGCTTCTCATTCTGTCCGCCAGAGTGGGAGATTGGCAGTTCCGGTAGCACTTTCCGTTGTAGCGATGCGAGAGCCGTCTCGCTGATTGGCTCGCCACAAGCGAAAGAACAGTGGCGCCACCACTCGATCCAACATGCGCGTTTAGCGTGCACGAATGAGATGTGTGCCCGTTCTCTCTCGTAACAACACCCTCCAAAATGTTGTCATTTTGGCGCATGTAGGAAAAAAAGTATAGTATGCCGTTTGCGGGAGAGGTGAATTTGCTTCAGGTGGTGCTCGGGCAGCAAACTTGAACCTCATTAAAATCGCTCACCTCCCTCTCTAACAGTATAATGAACTATTTTCGATGTGATGCGTTGCTTATTTTTTAGTCCTAGGTCTGCTCGAAAAACTCAAAATTTCATGTTAATACTATGCTTTTTCAGAAAGTTTGAAAAAAAATCTAACCACTGATCTTTGTGCATATGTTCTGAAACTGTTCTTATGCACTTTCTGGTGTGATAGAATCACGCGGGCGAGTGCAGCAGTATCGAATGCTTTTTTGTGTTCGAGATTTTACGATTTCCCAAGTAATGCATTGAAAAGAAGTAGTATATTAGTAATTGCAAGGTGTCAGCGTACCGAAGGGTTGACGGCTGGAGGATTATTTTTCGTGTCATTGAAAACATTCAAACGGGTTGAGATAATACGATCTTACATCGATATATAACCGTTCAATCAAATTGCCGATCACATAATCGATCGACAATATTCTTTCGACTTACTTCTAAACCGATGTCTTCACAGGTGCTCCAATTGACGACTTTGTATTATTTATTCTTACACTACGCAATGAAAGGCAATTTATAATAAATTAGTCATGCAGTCGTGGTTGGTGTAATTTTTTGCATGTTGTTTCACTACCTAATTATTCATTCCATAGAGCTACACGTTTATTCGAACAAACAGTGCATCTTGTGTCTGCATATTTCAATTTCGCGACTGTTACTCAGGTACAATTTTATCGAATTTTCGACCACTTCGGCCATGTTATAAGTTTGTTGAGTATCCGAAAACAGAATTCCTCATACCTTGTGTTGTGGATATAGTTATTTTGAACTTTGGCGCCCGGGAAAACATTGCGCTTTCTATTCACGCTGTGTTTTCCGGGTGCATTTCTTCCGAATGAGGTCGCTGCGGTCTCTTCTTGGAGGTTTCTTCCGAGGAGAGAGCGTATGCTCGTTCGGCCCTTTTGCATGGAAGACGACAGCGAGGCTAGACCTACAAAAGACGTGCGATAAGGTTTTTTTTTGTTTCTGGATCTATGGTACAATTTGACCAAGTCCCAGATAAATCAAAAAGACCAGTCCAAACGCTAAAATTTAACGAAAGAGATCGATTCCTCACGTGGGGAGACGGCCATTTTGGCCGTTAGGCACGGATTTTCTTTGTCGCCTATACAACTCGGGATAACTCGCATCAGAAGAGCCCTTGTATTCAATTTAGACGGGATTATCTCGCCATTTTGAGACGCTGAGCGAAAAGGAAGTACATCGAGGAAAGTTCGTTACCTCATGTATATTTATCAATCGATACTTCTCTTTGATGGAAGATTTCCGAGCGTTCCTGGATATTACAAGTATTTGATGAAATTTAATGTACCAAATGACTAGAACGATTTTATGTATTCTGATTATGATGTTTTAAAGGATCATGAAATGTTTTTGCTTTAAGGAGGTTGGTAATTTAATCTTGTATGAAAGTATAGATTGATTGTGTATGGATGCGTGCGGATGTGTGTGTGTATTTCGGGATGCTTCATACGAGTATGTGTATGTTTGTACGATCTCTATAATATATATATATATGTATCTGGAACGGCACCTTCCGGGATATTCACTATATGTGTATACATCCACTTTGCGTTGAAAGCGTTTTGTGTATTTATACTAGATACCTAACCTTACGTACCTTTTATCTGGAACGAGTTTCGCGTTCTATACTAGATACCTAACCTTACGTACCTTTTTTTGGGAGAATTTGGAAAAAACCAATTTTTTCGGTCCCTGAAAACCCCGTTACACATATGGACCTTTCCGGGACCGTCCCTGAAAGCACCGTTGCATATATAGGACTTTGAGGGACGGTCCTATATATTCCTATATATAAACATACTTCCAAAATTGTTTTTAAGATAACAAGAAGTACAAGAAGTAGAAGATTTCGTGGCTCCGAATGAAACTACTGAGGTGCTACCGAAATTGTGTCCTCTTATAAGACTTGGAAACTTAGCAGCGCTTGAATATGCGTGCGTCATGTTTTGTGATAGCGTTATAATTTACAAAAAAGTATTATTCAAATGACGTGACAGGATATAAATCGGCCGATTGTCCGGATCTTGAATTATTCGGATTAAAGAATTTTTCCGATTTTAAAATCCATGCAATACTTGCGAAACGAATTTTTTGTTTCCATTAGTGATTTTTTTCGGAAAAAACTGTCTCGAACTTAAGGATTCGGCTCTGACTGAAATGGTTCTTTTTAGGCGAATTGGGAATGAAATATTGTTTTTGGATCAACTTGTTTAATTGCATGACATTCCAGATTTTATTTTAGTACACTTACAATTTTATTTTTTATAATTAATAAAGTCCAACTCGTAGATAAATATTTGAGTCATAATGTTACATCTTCGATGTGTTATTTCGAAAGTATAAATGTCGATTCCTAAACTTGAAATTTTTCCACACATTTTGGTTTAATGACGCATCAAATGATCTGGCTCAACAGCAGGTATCGTACATTGCAATTATTAATTTTTTGCTTCACCTGTGAAACATCAAGATATTATTTGGACAGCAGTGTTTATCGCATGCGCCGGGTTCATAAGGTGAAAATAGCGTTATCTAGAGGTATAGACGATTTCGCTCATTTTCACCCATTCAAACAAGGCGCGTTATTTGGACAATTCCCTTCAATCTTACCAACTGTGAAAAACTTCTTATTTGCGGTGGCCACGATAGCCTGTAGTCATAGCTCCGCCGCCGAATGCTCTATATAAAAAGTAATGCGTTTCGCGTCAGACTTGATACAAAGTGCACCTGGTGGTGACTTTTAAAACATCGTATATTCGCCTTGAAACCAGGTTTGATGTTCTTTGTAGACTGTACGATCGTTTACAGCGTAACAAGCGTTAGTATCAAGGCTACACGACGACGAAGTTCCCAAAATCACCACCAGAGGGCGCATACCTTAAAATTCGACGCGCGTAATAGTACATTATGCTGCTAGGGAGAGAGGTAAGTGATTTTGATGAGGGTGGAGTTTGCTGCACGAGCGCAGCGAGGGCAGTACCACCCGAAACCAAATCGCCTCTCTCTCGAGCGGCATACTATA
>JABFQM010003191.1:0-12460 GCA_022816865.1 Zelostemma sp. ZL-2020
ACAATATAAATAATCGAACATGCAAATTGGCTAAGAAATAAACATTTTTCTTTCAAAAAACTGTTAAAATTTTCAATTGTTCGTTACGAGCATTTTTGCACAATTTTTTCAGTGGCTTATTTTTTTTCGTGAAGAAGAAGATGTTGTTAAATAAATTATACTGGCATATTAAATGTAATGAATGACGTTGCGTTATAAATATTTTTTCTAATTCACCCTTGCATTAAAGTATCGATCCACCTTAATGCACATTTTGAGTTGGAAAACCTGGAAAGTCAGAGAATTTCACATAGAAATTCAAGTCGTTCAACGTTCTTCAAATAAGGAAAGATTTTGCAAAAAATGCAAACACCCAGTCCAGCGATTGGTCGAATTGTCCATGCCCTCGGGGCAAAAGTTATCGCATGCTCCGTGAACAGTATTTGTTTCTATCTCGTCTGCTTTTATTGTTTCATCCTCCAGTTGCTCTTGCAAGCTCACGAGCATCAAGAGAATGATTGTGGTCACGATGAAAATAATTAAGCAGGAAGGCCAACGAACCGAGACGACATATTATTATACAAAGTCGCAGCGCGTTCGAACTCGAGGCGTAAATTTGGCTTTTGTTAGGATGAATTCATGTCAGGCGCGTCCAACTTTTGCCTCTGGCAAGCGTCACCGGCTTCCGCGATCCCGCCTATCAATTCCTCGATCAGATTCGGACGATTTGGTTCCCCTTGCACGGTTTGCTGGCAATTTCGTGAATTCTCGACAGATTTATACATTGCGACATTTTCGCTTCAATTCAGTTGTCGCCGCCGGGGCGACTAATTTAATTCCGCTGCTGCTCTGGTTTGAGTTTTGTTTTTAGACTGCAAGAATCCGATTATTAAAGTCGGATACATCATCTGGAAAAAGGGGGAAACTGCAAAAGTCGGTGATTTTTCATTGACATCTTTTCAGCGTTAGGAGGTTTTTTAAACATGAAAAATTGGTGCTATTTTTCAGCTTATAATAATGTTGCGGTTACAAGTTGTGCGATGAATGCACTCTAAATATAATTTTTTGCGGCGAAAGATTAATACACGGGCATTTTATTTTCGACTTCTCACTTATAATCGTTGACAGAAATACTTGGTAAACAATACTTGGGAAAACAAAAATCGTGTCTAAAAATAAGATTTGTTAACGAGCTTGTGCAAAATTGCTCGTAAGAAAAATGTAACAAATCAGAAAATATCACGAATTTAATGTCGAACAACAAAGAAATGTTGAAATAAATTTAGGATCTTGGAACTAAGTTCGAAAATATTCAAACAGATTTTCGGAAAGTCAGCATCTAACATTTTTGATAAAAAAGTAACGATGTCAAAAAAATTAGTTTCCCTTTACATGATTGATTTCGGGTTCGAGTAATTAGCAATTTTTGTATAAATAAGGAGATATTCGAAGACATTGGATACCGAAATAAAGGCAGTTCGAACATCTTACTCTGTTCTAAATGTGTCATCTATAAATACGGAGACCTCAAGCATGTTTAAAACCCGAATTTACCAGACACAGGATACACCGAGATATTGTCATAAAATTAACTGATTACGGCTATGACTTGCTTCGCAACAATGCACATTATCTTGGAAGCGAAACGCTTCCATTGATAAATAGCGCCTTAAACTCAATTTAAATTCCACAATTGTTATGTATCCCTCACTTTTCATCAGTTTTAGGCAACGTTTGAAATTCAAAATCCATTTTTCGCGATTCTAATTACCAAAATGGAAAACACGAGCTGCTATAAATCGCGATTCTTTGCCAATTATTTTATAAGCACCGCGAGACAGTGCAGTTTTTCGAGGTGCATTTCACTTGGCACAAATTTACTCTTGCTCCGTGCTATATGTAGCCCCAGGGCTGCTAACTAGGCGACGAAACGAGCTAATAAAATCATTATTCCAATAGCGGTATCGAGAGTTCAATTTTTTACCTTCACCTCGTACCACATTCTCACGTAAAAATCGTAACTTCGGAATGAAAGATGATGTTGTTCATCTTCTTGGAGATTTGCTGGACTCGGAAAATTCTTCGAGGCGAAGTTTCCGAAGTATTGGCGCCGTAATTGTTATCTTGTATAGGTGCAATCCTCGCGTGGAGCGTCGCGTAATTTTAACCAGGCGCTATTGCGATCTAACCTTTGGCGTAGTTCGTTAGTTTCCGCTGGGCAATGTCGACGGTGCGTCGAGCTCTTCTGCATAAAACGCCGATTGCGGACTTTTCTCGCGATGAAAAGTAACGCCGATCGTGGCGCTTTGTTTATTGATTTGGGGAATGTGCGCCCGTCGAAATGGACGCGATTTTTGGTACGGAATTAACGGTTTCGTTTGATTTTTGCTTGTGTAATTCACTCCGAGTGAAATTTGGGTGAAAACGAATTTTTTGAATTGAGAAACGAGAAGGGACTAATGGAATGTCGTTCTTTGATAATACCGATTAGCTGACAACTCGAAATTTATTACCGGCGAAGAAAGTGACGCGTGGCATTGCAGAGGAACACGAACGCATGCAGGTGCAATCGATATGAAAATTAGACATCTCGCGCTCCGCTTTCGTGACCTTCGTGCAATTTCCGCGTGACTTTAAAGGTATCGACCGCATTAAGTGGGGCTTGAATTTTGCACATAATTTTCGCTGGGCACGAAACATTGAGATTTAAATCGCAAGAATTGTCTTATTTTTTTTTTGAAGAAGGAACTGGCGAAGAATCGTTTTATTAATGAGAGTTTGTTGATTTTGCATAGGTTCGAATATGAAATCACCGGGAAAACCATCATCCTCGGGAGTTATTAGGAACGGGCAAATAATTGGGGGAGGAAAAACGATGAAGGATTACGAGGACCAGCTGGGAGTCTTGAAGAAAGAAAATTTCAATTTGAAGCTTCGCATCTATTTTCTGGAGGAAAAAATGGGTCTCGTGACCGGCGAAGGTGCCATAAAGAACAATATTGAACTTCAGGTTTGAAAATTTTGCATTGGAATTTGTTTTTTGATTACTTGCACTTTTTTAGTTTATAATTAATAATGGGATTCGCATTTTCAGGTTGAACTGGAGTCTTTGAAAAAAGAATTGGTCGAAAAACAAGAGCTTCTTACGCAGGCCGCGAAAGCCCTCGACCTCATGGAAGAACAGAAAAAAAGAGCTATCGAGGAACAGATGCACTGTCAGAAATTACTCGAAGCAGAGCAGGGAAAATTTGAACAGCTTGAAAAAGGTTTGCTTCTTTTTTTATTGAATACAAATTTTCTTTCTTGTCATTGAAAACAATGTAATTTGTTATATTTTCATATTTTAGACGCAGAACCGCTTCCTTTTGGAATGACTGTTGAATCAGCTCTTGAGAATATAGAAAAACTCCATCAAATGGAAGAACTCGTGTGTTCACTCGAAGCAGAGGTAAAAAATTCATCAGTTTTATTTTGTGAAAACTACAAATCAACAAAATGATTCATTAAACTCATTTATTTACAGGTTAGGCAAATAAACGCAAGTTTGGAAGAAGAGCGTAATTGGAACCAAGAATTAGAGGCCGAGAGGGAGACGGAAAATCGAATGCACAATAAGATGATGAGCGAAAAGGAGTCAGAAATTGAGAATTTACGCGAGAAGGTGAAGGAACTGGAGGAGCAGGTCTTCAAAAAGGAGAATCTTTCACAACAGTACAAAAATGAAATAGTGGAAAGGGATAGGATGATAAAAGAAAGATCCATGTTATTGGAGGAAAAGGTTCACGCTTGTGACGAGCTCGTTGCTGTGTCCGAAAAAAGAAAGAAACAAATCGATCAATTGAGGTTGTCCGTTAAGTCGAGAGATGAGGCACTCGCAGATCTTAATAACAAACATCGAACCCAGGTGCATTTTCAAGGACATCTAGTTTCAGTAGAAGTTGTATTGTTTAACACATTTTTGAAAAAATTATTCCATTTTTTCAGATTGAAAAGCGAAGCACGGGTTCGATCAGCCCTCCAACTACGAACTTGTTTGAGAATTCGCCGAGGTCAATGCAGAGAAATCAGCTCCTGAGCCCGAAGAATCTGTGCGAATCATTCGATTGGGACTCGAGCACTGACAAATTTTCCCGATACGCGTCTCATCCTAGATCATTGTGCTCGGAAAGTCGAATCTCTAATGAATTTGCAATGGTAAATAAATTCCGTGTATCAAGTAGGTATAGAAGTACTTTTCTCTAACAAATGATGTTTCTGTTGAAGGAAATCGAAGAAAAAGATCGTCAATTAAGAAAGCAAGCAGAAGAACTGGGCAATGTGCAAAAGGCAGTCGAGGAAATGGGCTATAGAATGAAAAACATTGAGACTGATAAACAAAAAGCGTTGTTGACTGTACAAGAATTGGTCAACCGTCAGCAATATCTCGAGAAGAAAATCAGTAAAAAAGACAAGAAAATTATAGACCTCGAGGAGGAAGTTACCAGGGTACGAGGGTCCGACGGCGCCATTCGCAGAAAGATTAGCAAAGAAAAGACAGACAATCCTGAGCGGGAACACCGAAGTCAGGTGATTAAAATTTATCCAAAGTCTAATTTGAAAGTGCGTAAATATTTTATTGCAAACGTGTGAATCGAAACATCTTTTTTATGACGTAAAAATATATTTTCTCAATTATTTTTGTATTTCTTCCAAATAAATGTATTTTTTGAATTGTTTTTAAATCTAACAAAATGTTTCATTTATAAATGAGTGAATTTCTATTCTACTTCCTCGTCCTCTGTGCTTCGTGCATGATGTTTAATTACGCATTATCGCTTCAGAGCATGCATTTATGTAGCATTTTTCGAATAATATATCATTATTTACACAAACACATCTCAATAGAAAACTGAATGCGACCGAGTTGTTTTGTTCGGGTAATCGAATGAAGGAAATGGTATTCAAAGTATTCTTTTTGAAGTTTTGCGAGACGCCAACGAGACGTCAACCGCATTCAACCGCAAATGCTTGCAATAAAGCTAAAAATAGTTTATCAGAAGCAAATTGCGCCAATCGAGCTGATAAATTCTTTTTCATTTTACATTGTTAAATCGACCTTCGTTTCATTTCTCAAGTTTTCGTTCGAGTAAATAGTAAATTAGTTGATGTTTGTCAAATTACATTTTATTCCAATGTTGATCATTCTTTTTCGACGAATCAACTTTTCCATTCAGTCGGATTCGTGCAATTTGTGCTGGGTTGAACGATCTGGTCGAATTTCTCGAAATTCAGTACAAAGTACGCCGTGCATTCTCCAAGACGTCGCTTCCCGTCTAAGAATAGAGAAAGTCGCGACACTGGGGTAGCTCGCTTCGGCCGTGCTCTCTTCATTTCGAGCAGTAGACTCGAGAACGCCGCGTACTTTCCGGCGAACGAGATAAAACGACGGTAGAAAGACAATCGAACGTATCATTTCTACCGATTAAAAAACGATAACGAAAAGCCGACATTAAAATTCGCATCAACACGAAACGCGAAGCAAAGAAATTTCAGCGACAAAGTAATCCTGGGTACATTGTTCTTACACATTCGCCACGCGCTAATGTGTATTGCGAATGTCATCTGTGCTCATTGATCGGTGAATTATCGAATTTCTATAATCGTATATTTATCCTTATTGGTGTTGGTGAACGACTCGAGCTACACTCATTTATTTTCACGGCATTTATTTTTACACGAAACAATCATGTTTTCCTGTCTTTGTGCCTCGATGAGAATGGAGGTAGGTGATTCCATGCGTGTGTCTCGATTGATGGAAGTTTTGTCTAATTTTACGCTGGCCTTTCTAATTTCGCTTGTTCGATGCTTCGTATGAAAAAATCGCAATTTTATACGTTGATATGATGAATGAAAATTGTCCTTTTACGATAAAATGTAAATTCGCAGAGTTGCAAAGTCGACGAAGAAACAGTATTTGGTTACAAGAGAAAATGTTTCTTTCTAGGAACCAGTTTTTGTCACGTTCGTGCCGCCGAGACGTCGGCTTAAGACATGCAAAAATTAGCCCTCCCGATTGCGAAGCTTTTCACAAAATTAGAGCGCACTTTTCACAATCCATGCATGACACTTTTTCTATCCTTTTTACTCTGTACCAGTTTTTGAATAAAGTTTTTATTTTGTTATAAAATGCATTGACTCGCGAGTTTTATTGACGGGGACATCGTTTTCTTTTTGTTGTGCAGCAACGATTCGAGGATATGGAAAGAAAAATCGACGATCTGCGAGACGAAATAGAAAGCATCAAGTCTGAGAAAAGTCGTCTTGAAAGACAAATCCAAGTCGAATCAGAGGTAAATTATATCGGCAACTTGCATAAATTATAACCATTTTTTCGAGTCGTTTGATCTGTCAAGTGTTGCAGTTCCCTGAAACTTCTTCCAAGCTAGTCAATCGCGTTAAATGGCGTTTTATAAATAGCGCTTTCAAGCGAGAGCGTTGACTCGTTTCAACTGTTCGCGCAGCGCTTGCATGTATTTTCAAATCACTTTTCGCGCGCGAACAAAGTACACGAAAGACATGTACTCTCACAAAACATTCTATTTCATAATTTCACAAGGTTATTATTCAATTTGCAGGAACTGGAAGAGAAGCTGCAAGTTAAAGACCGTAAAATCGTATGCCTGGAGTGCGAGAGGGACCAGATAAAGGAGGAGCTGAATACAAAGTCGACGGAGCTGAAAAAATGCAAGGATTTGTTGGAATCCGGCAGCTCCGTTCACGAATTTTCGGAGCGTCAAAAGTTTCTGCAAGAACTGTCGCAGAAAAACACCGAGATCGAGAAGAAGAATCAGAAAATCGAGCAGTTAAGCAAGGAGTTGCAGTTGAAAACCCTGAACCTGCAGAGGCTGGTTAATACGGAGCTTTGGAGCAAGAATAAAGAGATAGCAAAGTTACACAACCACATGACATCCCAATGCCAAGATGACAGTGTTCAACTTTCCGCCTTGATCCGCGAGCTGAACAATATTGGAATCGACGTTAAAATCACAAACGACATCATTCAACTAAATTACGTGAACGGTGCCGAGCCCATCGATGTAAAAACCATGACAGATTACGTGCACAAGCTGACCTTGCAGAAGAGGACGTTGGAGGACGAGGTGGATTATTTGAAGTGGCTAAAGCTCGTTTCCAGGCCTGAAATCGACGGGGTGGTCGAGACTTTTGGATCAGAATCGAACAAAGCTAAGAGATACTGCGAACTCTTGAGTAAGCACCTCGTGCAATTTATAAAGCAGGAAAATCTGGGCGCGGATCAGAAGAAGATTATTCTGGATGAGCTCGCGGAGTCGAAGATTTTTTCTAAGGATTTCGTCCGGACTTTAGGGACCGTTTCTGGAAGCAATGATGTTTTTGCTGCGAAAGAAGAGAGTTTCGGAACCGTGAGGAAAAGTCGCTCGGAAAATATCGTGGATGTGACGAGAAACCAGCTATCGACGCCGTCCGATTCGGAGGCGTTCTCGGAGCCGGACAGGATTGTTTCGGCTCAGCGAATTGGACTCACCGAGGCCCAGCGAAAGCCCAGACTCTCTAAGTACAACATTAAGGCCTTTAGCGACTCTGATGATTCTACCGAATACGTTCCAAATCTCAAAAATTATCAGACTGATAAGGAAGGAGAAACGAACCATCAAATCCAGGAACTCAAGGAGACCAACAGCTTGATTTATTCGGAACTTAGTGCCTTAAGGAGTGATCTTGCCAGTAAAGTTTCCCTGGACAGGGTGCGTAAAATGTTTCACTCTTCTTTTTAATGCAAAGTATTTGATGATTCGTAATAACGAAATGTATGTATTTTTTACAGACCGTTGAAGAAAAATTGTTACCGTTGATCGTGAAGCTTGAAAGTTCCCAGCAGTTCTGCGACAAACTACAATTTTCCTTGGAGAAGAGGATTCACGAGTGCCATTCTTTGAAAAAGGTGAACAAGCAAAACAGTTTACGGAAGGCACGGCTGGAGAAGAAGATCAGCGAAGTCGAAAATATGGCTTTCGAGGTGGCGAAACAAAAGGCTGAACTTCTGCATTGTAAGGAAAACTCGGATAGAAAAACAGCTGAAATGCTCATTACACTTAACAGGGAGAACGATACGGTACGTAAACAATGTTTGTCAACTAGCTATTTTTTAATTACTTGGAAAATGTGAATTTAAGATTGTTCTTTTGTTTGCAGTTGAGGGCAAAAATGAAAAAGACGGAGGAAGAATACGAGACTGCTAAATCTACCATTTCAACCTTGACAAAAGAACTGGATCATTTAACGCTTTCACACAGCCAAGTGCTCGTGGAGAATACAAAATTAACCAATGAGAAATTGAGGCTGGAACAAGAACTGAGAAAATCTGAAAACAGATACGATATGGCTGTAAGATCGCTTCAAGAGAAATTTAACAAAGAGGTAGTCTGAACATTTATTTGCTTTATCACTTTGGATTTGCAAATATTATTACAACTCGCTTTCTCATGGCATAAAAGATACTTACAAATAAATGATTTAATAGGTGAGCGATTTGAACCAGATGAATGATTTACACCGACAACGAATGCAGGAGCTCGAGGCAACTAACAAGGAACTTCGCAGACACGTTGCAGTTTGTGAAATAAGCGATTCAGCACCGAGTTCGAGTGGAGTTTCTTCTGTTCCAGCCGAAGAAACGACTTCAAAACAGTCTTGGGTCGATACGCCAGACTTTCAATCTTATAATGTACATAATTACATTTACATCGTGTATTTTCACGATTTTTTTATTCAGTAATTTCTCTAATGTGTAATCAGTTGAATAATGCTTGAGCTTTTCCTTTTTTTTAAATACTGATTTCTGTAATAGTTATTTTTCTAACGCAATGTGATAAATTACAGAGCTATCAATATCACTGGTGGCCAGTAAACGTTCCGAGCGGTTGCAGTAAATCCAGTTGTTCTCCGGATCTTGGTATTGAGAGCGATGCGGCTATGACCTCCGCAAGGCCGTTACAAGATACTCTCAAGATCACGGAATCCATGACAAATTTACTCAGCGACGATGATAACTGCGATAACAGGGGACGTCGAGACGTTGACAGTGAAAGCCCGCTGCCAACTGAAGGTAGTTGACATTTTCATGAATGGAAATCACAATTATTTGGGAACAGTAAAGCGAAGTGAAGACATTTTGTAAATTTTCACTGCGTCGAAGGATTTTCTTTTTCGAACATTTAAAAAAGTTCAAAATGATTCATGAACAAATTTTATGTTATGACTAATAGACTTTTTTGTCTATTTTTTGTAGGTGGGCATAATTATAGTATGTATTACAAACAATTGAATTATACATTGCGCTTTTTAGCACACACGTTATTTTACAATCATCGATTCGCATTATTTGCTCATAATAATGAATGATTTTATTAGCCCTTTTAAAAATATCGTTCATTATCGATTTCTGAATGCACTTTTTTAACGAAACTTGAGTTTAAAAAAGGCTAATAAAATCTTGTTCATAATTTGATCAATAGAAAAATAAAAAATCATCTAATTTCAGTGTTTTTGGTGCAGGGCTGATTGTGCACTTTTGCATGCACATTGTGCCTGATTAAATCAATTCATCTCTATTTAACAATATTATTAACGTTTTATCTTCATTATTAATTAGAATGATAATAATTTTTTTGAAGTTGTAGGTATTGGAAGAAATCTATCATTAATTTGGTCGTAAAATTAACTACAAAAATGAATAGTGAAAGAAACAATGTTGTAATTACATAAAACAAATACTATTTTACATCTCATTTCTTATCATCGCCTGCTTCGTTAATAACAATTCGATGTTTAGATTTATCAATGAAACGAAATTCTGAAATGAGTTCCTTTCTATTTAAAAAAGTAATTCATTTTTATCTTTTCGTTTTCTATACTAAAAAAACATGTATAAAAGAAAAGCTTTAAACTGTGATTTTGTGTGCTCTCAGGTCAAGAAGACGTCGATTCCCTGAGGCAGGAAAACGAAGTACTAAAAAGAAGACTGATGAAAACTAGAAGAGCCTTAGAGGTAAAACACGGTTATTAAGAAAGAAATAACTTGAATGGTTTTTTAAGAAAACTTGGATGATTCTTATCGATAATGTTATCTAATATTTGTTATCAAATTTATTTAGGACACGTTTCTGCACCTCACAGCATCAAACAAAAGCAAGAAGAACGTTGAAAAGGCAATTACGAAGCAGCTGATGATGACAAAGACCGTCTTGAAGAAAGCCAGAACTTACGAGGAAACTTTCGAGCACTAAATAAGAAACTGTTTCGACAGTTGAGATGTTATTCTTGGACAAAAATTTTATTTCTTTATTATCAACATCGACTATTAATGTTCGTTGTTAGTTATGTTTGGAAAAAGATATTGTAATTAATTTCCTGCCAAATGCGAAAATTTTTGTTTCCAAGATTGCCAAGGATCAGAAATGTCAAGAAGCAATGGATTTCTATCCCCAACTTTTGTAAAATGTAATATTTTAATATTTGTATCGACCACGAAAGAATTTGTATAAATGTATGACATTTTAAAGCCACTTGCGACTTATTCATTATGTTTTTCCGGTTTTAATCCTACCTTACCTTAAGGGTGGCTAATGAAATTTGAAAGAATGTTCTTCTAATCAACTTTTATTTATCATTTTTATATACAATTATTCAAGTTTTTATTAATTTAATAGTCCACTTACTTAAACCGTTAACGGTTTAATTAAACGAGTTATGATTTTCTCACTTAAAAACGTCGATAAATGTATACAAAGGAAAGCATGTGTGAACCGTGTGCGCATACTTTCGGCGGTCTTGTTTAAAGTACATCGAAAATGCGTGTACTTTAAACGAGTACATTTCTATAATTTGAGCTATTTACAATGTGACGTCACGAATTCTTAGCTTCACACAGGCGCTGGAGACGACGAAAAGATTACACGTTTTTATAATTCAATTTCACAGTGATTGTTTTAAATGAAATGATGATCAACGACTTTGAAAGATTATTAATTTTCATTTGAAGTTTCATTGACTGCCGTATTTTAATCAATAATTATAAAATGTGCCACACAATTATGCAAATTTTACAGATTCGTGTCTCAGCTCACCGTCACTACTGCGCTACATTTTTCACGAGGATTTAAATGCTATCGTAACGAGAAACAAGGAACTTGTACATAAATATATCTATTTTAATCGTAATATCGATGCGAATGGAATAATTAATGATTTTTTGCGTTTCATCTGATAACGATGTTTAAATGAGGGCCACCCTACGCACCTTTTACGAAATTTCGACAGAATAGTTGAGGGACGGCGTGAAATACAGTCTAGAATAATGCTGAAATGTTAAGCATTGCTTTGAAAAATTAGAATTTGATTTCAACTAGTTTCGAAGCATATTTGTATATACAATTAAAAACGTGTATTTCGATGATTGGGGCGTAAGAAATTGCAATTTGGAGTAGAAAAATTTAGATTTGTCGAAGTAAAGTATAATTCACACACTACAGCGTTATTTTATACTGTATTTGGAGGGTTTGAACTGTAGGGGGTTATGTAGCGTAATGCTGATGGTGGTGATGAGGATGCGGCGGCGGCGGTTCACTGAGCCACGAGTCCGGGGAAGGTGGGAAGTCTGGATATCCGCTTCCACCCCCGCCACCGCCACCGCTCGATTCGTTACTTAAATCCGATGCAGGTCCCGGTACCATTCCACCTGGTCCACCTACAAATCATCACATCAAATTTTCATCAAATTGCGATTTCTGTAAAACGATAGAAAATTGTTTACAATTAATGTCTAGAAATACATTTTAGTTTTTACAAAAACGCTGTTTAAAAAATTCCGCATAAAAGTTGCGATTATGGAGTTGGAGTTTTAGTAGAAATGCAAAATTTAATTAAAATGAAAAGATTGAAAATGCTAATTAGGTATTTACCAAGAGAGGTATAAATGGAGAGTCCTGCGTCTGGAGGATACGGAAATTGGGGCGGTAAGGACGGCGATCTGGACGTTGATAGATAAGGGGGCGTCGTGGCACCCAAGTAACCTCGTGGTGGTCCACTGTTTCCACCAGCTCCGCCACCTCCTGGACTGGCACCCTCGCCATCCAACCCCATATTTACCACAGTGCCATAACTATCGTTGCTCAAGTCTGCGTATCAGAAAATTGAAAATGCAATTAAAGTGTTTCCAAAATGCTTAATTCTCAGATTACAGCTTTGCGCTGTAAGTTTCTCAAAGGAAACGTAAAGTTTAACTCAATTAAACTTAAACTACCTTCATGAACTTGAGTTAAGGTGGATCGATACTTGAATGCAACGGTGAATTGGAAAAATATTAATAATGCAAAATAATCAATGCCATTCAATATGCCAGTATAATTTATTTAACAATATCTTCTTCTTTACGAAAAAAAATACACGAGTGAAAAAATTATAC
>JABFQM010003192.1:0-12457 GCA_022816865.1 Zelostemma sp. ZL-2020
CACTTAAAGTTGCATATCTTGTGAACTATACGTCCGATTTTTCTCGTCTTGCGCTTATTTTGTTCGCATTTCGAACACCTACATTTTCCCGGTAGAATGGACTCGCTAGGTCTCTTAGTTTAGAAGTTATATCGATTTGAAGATCAGGAAACATGGTTTAGTGAGATTTCAACCTCACACTTAAAGTTGCATATCTCGTGAACTGTACGTCCGATTATTCTCGTCTTGCGTTAATTTTGTTCGTATTTCGAATACCTACATTTTCCCGGTAGAATGGACTCGCTAGCTCTTATAGTTTAGAAGATATTACGATTTGATGTCAGGGAAACATGGTTACGTGTATTCTAAACTCACACTTGAAGTCGCATATCTCGTATAATAGACATCCGATTTTTCTCGTCTAGCGCTCATTTTGTTCGTATTACGAATACCTACATTTTCCCGGTAGAATGGACTCTCTAGCTCGCATAGTTTGGAAGTTATAACGATTTAAAGCTCACGAAACATGGTTTAGTGAGATTTCAACCTCACACTTAAAGTTGCATATCTCGTGAACTATACGTCCGATTTTTCTCGTCTTGCGCTTATTTTGTTCGCATTTCGAATACCTACATTTTCCCGGTAGAATGGACTCGCTAGGTCTCTTAGTTTAGAAGTTATATCGATTTGAAGATCAGAAAACATGGTTTAGTGAGATTTCAACCTCACACTTAAAGTTGCATATCTCGTGAACTGTACGTCCGATTTTTCTTGTCTTGCGCTCATTTTGTTCGTATTTCGAATACCTACAATTTCCCGGTAGAATGGACTCTCCAGCTCTCATAGTTCAGAAGTTATAACCATTTAAAGCTCAGGAACATGGTTTAGTGAGATTTTAACCTCACACATAAAATTGCATATCTTGTGAACTATGCGTCCGATTTTTCTCGTCTTGCGTTTATTTTGTTGGTGTTCCGAATACCTACATTTTCCCGGTAGAATAGACTCTCTAACTCTTATTGGTTAGAAGTTATAACGATTTGGAGCTAAGTAAACATGGTTCAGTGAGCTTTCAGGCTCAAACTCAAAGTTGCATATCTCGTGAACTATACGTCCGATTTTTCTCGTCTTGCGCTCATTTTGTTCGTGTTCAGAAAACCTACATTCTTCCGGTAGAATAGACTCTTTAGCTCGCATAGTTTGGAAGTTTTAACGATTTGAAGCTCACGAAACATGGTTCAGTAAGATTTCAACCTCACACTTAAAGTTGCATATCTCGTGAACTATACGTCCGATTTTTCTCGTCTTGAGCTTATTCTGTTCATATTTCAAATACCTACATTTGCCCGGTGGAACTGCCTCTCTAACTATCATAGTTTAGAAATTATAACGATTTAAAGCTCAGTAAACATGGTTTCGTGTTTTTTACAACTTACACTTAAAGTCGCATATCTCCTAGAATATACATCCGATTTTTCTCGGCTCGCGCTCATTTTTTTCGTATTTCGTATACCTTTATTTTTCCTGTAGAATGGACTCGCTAGCTCTCATAGTTTAGAAGTTATAACGATTTAAAGTTCGGGAAACATGGTTTCGTGAGATGTCAACCTCACACTTAAAGTTGCATATCTCGTGAACTATACGTCCGATTTTTCCCGTCTTGCGCTCATTTTGTTCGTGTTTCGAATACCTACATTTTCCCGGTAGAATAGACTCTCTAGCTCGCATAGTTTAGAAGTTATAACGATTTGAAGCTCGGAAACATGGTTGAGTGAGATTTCAACCTCACACTTAAAGTTGCATATCTCGTGAACTATACGTCCGATTTTTCTCGTCTTGCGCTCATTTTGTTCGTATTTCGAATACCTACATTTTCCCGGTAGAATGGACTCTCTAGCTCTCATAGTTTAGAAGTTATAACGATTCTAAGCTCAGGGAACATGGTTCAGTGAGATTTCAACCTCACACATAAAATTGCATATCTTGTGAACTATACGTCCGATTTTTCTCGTCCTGCGCTTATTTTGTTGGTATTTCGAATAAGGTGAATGTCCCAATTTGCGTCAGTTTAAGCTTCAGGTTAGGAACAATCGCGAAATAAATTATGATAAGTTGGCTTAGGGTAGGAAATATTTATATTGATAGAAAGCCTAATTATTTTACTCTCGAGAAATTGTGTACGTGAGATCTGAAGTTATATTTCACGTGCAATATAAGTGTTCTGCGACTTTGTGTTGATGTCCTATTTTGCGTCGGTCGAATTTCTCGATTGCCCAATTTGCGTCGCATGGCTGTCCCTATCTGCGTCAGGGACATCAATTCAGAAGGTACTGATTTACGACGCAAGCCTCGATATTGCAACCAGTGCTTAATACGTTTTTTCAAAATTTTCATGGCCATCAAATGATACATGTAATATTAAATAAATAAATATTTATTTAGTTAGACTCTGTGGCTACAAAATAATCACAAGAAAGTGATAGTATTTTAATAAATAGGAACTCGCGGTTATTTCTTTTTCCGCAGTTTCTTGGCTTCTGCTCTTTGTCCCTTCTCCGCAGCTTTTTCTTCTTTTTCTAATGCTCTTTTCTTTTTCTTCTCTTCCAGTTCCTTTTTCTTTTCTTCTAGTTCCTTTTTCTTCTGTTCAGCCAGTTCTATCCGTTTCTTTTTCTTCTCTTGTACTTCTGCATCACGTTTGATTTTCTCCTGCTCTTTGGAACGGTGTGATTCCAGCCACAAAGATGCCGTAGCGACATGGGGTATTTTCTGTTTCGGAGCTCGTTTCTTTTCGGGTTTTTTCTGGGGTCCGGGCCAAAACAATGTGTTTTTAAACACCTCGGGTACATCAGGCCGAATATGGTTCAGGGAGTCCGGAATAATATAGATCGGAAAATTAAGCGACAACATACACTTTTTTATTTTTCGTGATTAAGTACTAATTATATGTTTACCAGCATCCTCACCGAAGTCAGACTGAATGAGGACTTGTACTGGATGTACATTTTCCAGGCTACTATCGGTGCGATTCGACGGACTGAAAAAGAACCGAAATTGAGAAAATTGTTGACAAGAGAATCAAGATAAATAATATTTAAAGATTAATATATTAACCCTGCAATGTTTATCTCATCTACACTGTTGGTAGCGTCGTTGCTGTTCACTCGATCGATGATAATCTCTGTACTAGATCCTACGTCATTTGGGCTGATATCGATTATACTATTTTCTCGAGGTGTTGATGCGTCGACGATAAGTATCACTGGATCGCCCTGGCTACCGGGGCTTATTTCTTGAGGATCATCGAAATAATTATCGAAACTTGGGCCATCCATGTCCCAAGGAAATTCTATTCTGTTTGGATCAATATTTTCTTGCGATTGATTACTTTCAATGACGTCGACGACCACACTCTTCGTGTACATGTCGGGTTGAGTATTATTGGGAGTGTGGTTGTGAATGTCATTGCGAGTGTTAGTATTTTCTGTGTTCAAAACGTTGCCGGAGCCTCCTTGAAAAGCAGAAAAAGCAACAAGAACAAGGTGAAAATGAATTCAAGAAAAATATGGCTAAAAAGAAAGTAACCGGACGAATAAAAAATTCACTCGTTACAAACAAATCGTTCGAAGCGATGCAAATAAAAATCGTAGCAACGAATTGATTTATACGAAAAAAAATTCTTAAAATATATAAAAAATGGAATATTAAATTGAGTAAAAATTGTAGAAATAAATTGATGATAAAATAAATTACAATTTTGCAAAAAAATCTTCGACAAATTAATCGTTGTGGGTCAATGAAAAACATTGTAAGGCACGATATGAATAAAGGAAAGAAAACTATGAAAAATTACTTGACAATTCAAACGCTTTCAACCAGACCGAATAAAGGCCTTGGTTACAAAGATCGCCGTTCCAGATTCCTGTTTCTTGAGCTGTCTTGAATGCTTTTAACGATTCCTCATCGATATTTTTTTCGCAAAATGCCAACACATGTTTTGCTTCTTCCTCGTCCAAATTTGAGACCCTCGACGCTTGATTCATGCTGTTGTCCTTCTGCTTCTGCAGCAAACTGTTGTACTGAAGTGCGTCGACAGAAAATGGATGAAGACCAGTCGTCCTGAACCCGTTAGTCATTATCTCCACAAGATTCACAGCATCGACAGCTTTCTTAAGAATTGGTGCAAAATCTTCCCTTCTCAGCTTCCTCTGATTTTCTAAACGCCATTCCCCGATGCATTTCTTCCAAGAAAGTTTCAATGGACGAAATAAAGCTACATCAAGAGGTTGCATAATATGGGTAGCATTTGGATATAGGGCAATTAATTCGATTTCACGATCTATGCAGAACTCAGCCATTGGCAAAGTCAAATGCGAGGAATGGCCATCGACGTAAAGAATGACAGGTCGCTCGACATTGTTTGCTGTTAACCATGGTTCGAAGATGTTGCTGATATACTCGAAGAATGATTCCCCTGTCATCCATCCGCTTTCTGTTTTTCCGATGCTCCAAGTTGGAGGCACACTTTGAGTGACGCTGTAAGGGATTCTTTCGTACGGAAATACAATCATTGGCGGAGCTAACGTGCCAATTGCACTGATTGTAAATAGAACCGTCAAACATTCTTTTTCATCGTTTCGGGTGAAAGTGTATACGGCCTTGTCTCCTTTTTTAACGAGTACTTTCTCTCCTTTCGGGCATAGATAAAATGCCGATTCGTCGCAATTGAATACTCGAGATCCATCAATGCCAGCGAGTCCTTGGTCATCTAAATGCTTCTTTATCTCTGTGAACCAGCTTCGTAAGGCTTCTTCAGTCACTGAAGCTCGAGAATTCGGCAAGTTTTGCGCAACACGAAGAGTGATTTCTGGATGTCGACGTACAAATCCTTCGTACCAGTGACGACCAGGTATTCCATTCTTGAATGGTGTGTCTCGTTGTAATTTTCCTAAGAGGTGCCCAGCGTTAAGCACCAGCTGAGCCTTCGTGATGGGGAAACCTCTTTTGCTGAGGTGAAGAATCCACCGAACAAGTTCAGATTCTTCAACGGACGATAGGATGGTACCAGGGCCTACAGAATTTCCTATTGGCCGATGTCCTGTCAGTTTGCTCGAAATAGTAGTTCTGGGTATTCCAGTTGCTTTGCTGACGCTGCTGGTTGATCTTCCAGAATGAACTGCAGCGATTGCCGCTTCAAGCTCGGTGTCTGCCCACTTCTTGCGAATTTTCCCCATTTCTGCAGATCAAAAGTGAAATTTAGTCTTCAATATATAATTTGGAATTTGAAAAAATAATAATTTGAAATTTTTCTCCCCAAAAATTATTGAAAAACTGTACAAATTGTGTTTACTCACAATTTACAAATGAATTTGGAATTTTTTTAAGCAATTAAATTTCTCGCAAACTGATTTTTTTGCATCTTTACTTATGATTTAATTAATTTTAAGAATAAAATGTATGCTGCTGACGCTAATCGGTACCAACAACTCGATGTCCTAATTAGTGACCTCTGCTCAGAGGAAGACGCGACAACGGAACTTGGGTTAGGTTTCTCAATTGAAATTTTGGAGGTTAGGTGGTTAACAAAGGCTTTACATGAAATTGTTAGTGTTTGAAGATAAATAAAAATCAGTTGCTGTCCAAAACAAATGGACAGCTTTTATATTTTGAATCATTTTTTTCGACCTGATGCAAGGCTGTACACCCAACGTCAACGATTCCTTTCCTCGGGAATTTCGTCACTAGGCTCTTTCAGTTGGTAGACTGAGTTGCGACCCCGAGCGTGTCGTGATCTGACTTACCTGCGTTGCCGGCCTTACCGACATAACAACTTGATGCGTGAGGGGCGCTCGCTGCACGATTCTTTCTTATAATCAAAAAAAAAAATGATCGAAGGAAGGTCGCAGATTAAAAAATGATTCGCACCAATAAAAAGCGCGATTATTGATTCGATGCACGCGGACAACAAAAAGGCATGGAACTTTCGCCTTGTTTACAGTTTGCGCGCGTTGACAAAAGCAAGACGCGAGATATTGAATTCGCCGAAAAAGTCTTCGCGTTCGAGCAAAGTCCAAAACTTTCGTAATTTGCAGAAAAAAAAAAAAATATTACTTCCGCCAACGTTTCGGAGTCCGCTGAATTACAGATGTTTTCGCAAAGGCGACGTTAGCTACGCGTTAACAACAATAACAAATTTCGAATTTTTACAATTTAACGCATGCTACATCGCGTGTTCTTGATGCATTTGGAAAAATAAAATCTGCAATTAAGGGTTTTCGAGGACGGCGATTTCAATTTCGACGTCGCGGATGCAAAAAAATCATTCCAAACGTGCGTTAGAAAAAAAGGAACTGATAAGCCTAATGAACCATAACTTAATCCGGGTAAGGTCTACCTACCCGCACAGCTGGAAGTCTCACCCTTTTTTCTTACTGCTGGCATTCGATTCTATAACCACTCGTTTCGAAAATTTGTCTAAACGATTCTTGAACGAAATACCTTGCTGAGGATGTAATTTCTGAAGCGCGTTCAGGACTCGAAACGCGTGCAAATTCCCGGATTTCAAAGCGCGAAAAACGAAGAGAATCCGTCAACTTTGGAAGCGCTTTTTATCCCCGTGTTTCGTGACATTTTTCACGTTTCTCGGGCGATAGAACTCGGCAAATATGAAATCTCGAAGCGCGTTTAAGACTCGCAACGCGTGCACTTTTCCGTATTTCAACTGCAAAAAAAACGAAGAGAATCCGTTAACTTTGGAAGCGCTTTTTATCCCCGTGTTTCGTGACATTTTTCACGTTTCTCGGGCGGAAAAACTCGAAAAAAATGCAGTTTCGGAGCGTGTTCAGGGATCGAAACGCGTGCATTTTGCCGTGTTTCAAGCGCAACAAACAAACAGAATTGGCCACCTTTGGAGGCGCTTTTTATCCCCGTGTTTCGTGACATTTTTCACGTTTCTCAGGCGGAATAACTCTGAAAAAATGAAATTTCGGAGCGCGTTTAGGACTTGACACGCGTTAATTTTTCCGCGTTTCGAGCGCAACAAACATACAGAATTGGCCAACTTCGGAGGAGCTTCTTATCCCCGTGTTTCGTGACATTTTTCACGTTTCACGGGCGAAAGAACTCGGAAAAAATGGAATTTCGAAGCGCGTTTAGGACTCGGAACGCGTGAATTTTTCCGTGTTTCAAGCGCAACAAACAAACAGAATTGGCCAACTTTGGAAGCGCTATTCATCCCCGTATTTCGTGTCATTTTTCACGTTTCTCGGGCGATAGAACTCGGCAAAAATGAAATTTTGAAGCGCATTTAAGACTCGAAACGCGTGCACTTTTCCGTATTTCAAAGCGCAAAAAACCAACAGAATTGGCTAACTTTGGAGGCGCTTTTTAACCCCGTATTTCGTGTCATTTTTCACGTTTCTCGGGGGAAAGAACTCGGCAAAAATGAAATTTTGAAGCGCATTTAAGACTCGAAACGCGTGCACTTTTCCGTATTTCAAAGCGCAAAAAACCAACAGAATTGGCTAACTTTGGAGGCGCTTTTTAACCCCGTATTTCGTGTCATTTTTCACGTTTCACGGGCGAAAGAACTCGGAAAAAATGAAATTTCGAAGCGCGATTTAAACTCGGAACGCGTGCACTTTTCCGTCTTCCAAGCGCAAAAAGCGATAAGAATTCGGCAACTCCGAAAGCGCTTTTTATTCCCGTATTTCGTGAGATTTTTCACGTTTCTCGGGCAAGAAAAAGAAGGAAGTATCATTTTCTTGCCCGTTACTCGGGCAAAAATACTTGGAAAGAATGTAATTCCTAAGGTGCGTGTCTTGTAATCTCGAAAGACGTTTATGTTTTCCAGGCGCCTAATTACATTATCGTTCGTCATGCTCCGAGACTTACCGCCGAGGTCCCAAGGCCCCGGACAATTATTATCTTCATACGAATTTGACAAACAGAAAAACCGTGAATAATTAGTCATGCAGCGAAATGGTCATTTATTCATTTCAATTTCGACAAACGGTGTTGGACAACTTTATTGGATCATTGTTTCCTCAAAATTAGATGAATAAAAACTGTACACTTCCGTATTATTCATAATAAAATGAATCAAGATGAAGTTTTTACATCACTCCGAACATACAGGAAAATGCATGATTGAAAGCGTGCGGTATCGACGGGAAAAATTGAATTCTGCGGTTCGCGAATTAATCTAAACCCACGCTATAATGCACGACCGAAGAACATTGGAAGAATTCAAACTTTGTAGGAATGATAGAGTTTTTTCCGGATTCAGTCCGGCTGTGTTAAAAGTGCCTGTTTCTTAGTTGGGCTGCAGTTAACTCGGCTCCATTGTTTATTGCTCATTGTGGCCCAGGTTCCTTAGGGAATGGAATTCATAACAATTTTTCACGGTGGAGAAGGGTTTGTTCTCGGTCAAAATGTGTTTTAACAACCACGCCCCTTCGAAGGTTGTCTTTATACTTTTGTCTACTTTTCAGTTTCTTTTAGAAGCTTATGATTCCTGAAATTGAAGACAGCTTACTAACCTTGTGTTCCTAATCCTGATTTACTCAGTCACCATAACCATGGTTGGTCGACGGAAACCAGTGTGCATGTTGAAATTACAATAACAACATTTTGCTCACTCTTCAAGTTTCGGATCTCCCATTAGGTATAATCCGAAAAGAAGACAGTAGACCTCATACATTATTTTACGCCTTTCATTCTAATCCTCTGTCATTGGTTCGTCAAAAAAAGGTAACTTTATTTTTCCGGGTAACAATTTTGAAAGACCGCTAGAGGTCTTCCCGTTTTTGGGGGTGAGGAATATTAGGAAAAGTTCAAGAAACGCAGTTTTCGTTCAGTTGAAAACTGTCTTCTGTGGAGTGTCAAAGTGTCTAAAAAAATGCAACGAGTAGAATTCGATGCGGCGAGGATCGTCGGAATGTGGGAAGCTGGCTTAGCGGTGTCGGAAATCGCTCGGGAAACGGGCAAATCGACTGTTACCGTTCGGAAATGGGTGCGTAGGCATCAAAATAATGAGCCGATTCGCGATCTGCGGCGTGAAAATTTCGGGGAGCGTATTACAACAGAGGAAGAGGACGCAAATTTGGCCCGCGAAGCGCGAGAACATCCATTTGAGTCCGCGATTCAGTGCGCGAGGGCGGTGAATTTGGGAGACGTTTCGGCACCCATAATCAGGCGACGCTTACGCGAGAGTGGTCTGAAGTGCCGAAAAGCTGCAAACAAAATTGCATTAACTGGTAAGCCGACTTAATCTATGTATTTCTCGTTGGTCGTGAAAAAGAAATTGAAAACTCTAAAAATATTGTTGCCTACATTTGATGTTTATAAAATATGAATCGCGATAACTCAGTAAATTATCAATTACATGTTGCGAAATTATGATCACTCAAAATTGATACCCTAGCCATGCCAAGTAGCTCAGAGTTATTCAGTCGAAGTGAGGATAAGCAAGTAACTTTGAATTATAAATCAATACGCGCAAAACTCATGTTCAGCGATAACTATAAATCAGAAAAGTAATTGAGGAATCCCCTTTGCAGTCAGAGAACACTTCGATTATATATCTCATTAAAATTAATCAAAATTGTAGAAATTGCGGAATCTTGTGTGAAAATTTGAATAACGCGGCGGGGCGGCGGCACTACTCGCTGCGCGTCGATAGATTACCGAAATTTGAAATTGTCGTATTCGACCAACGCTTGTTTGCGATTACATATTCTTGAACAATCAAGAATCTAGACGTTATCAATCACTTTTTCGGCAGGGCAGGGTTGTAAAGAATTGGGGTAAAAAATTTCAACGCATTTTAATAATATTTCGTTTTAATTTAACGAGTTCAGTCTTAAAAAACATTTAAATTCCTCGGAAAAAATTTTCTTATTTCCATTTTCGACATGCGAACGAATAATCTGATAAAAAATTTTGACTTATAAAAACCATGTCCCGAATTTTTCATATTGTTAAAGATTAACTTGCGAATAAATGAAAAAAAAAAAATTGTCCTGGCCGTTTACACAAATTTTACACAAATTC
Source organism: Zelostemma sp. ZL-2020 (assembly GCA_022816865.1). Lineage (NCBI taxonomy): Eukaryota > Metazoa > Arthropoda > Insecta > Hymenoptera > Platygastridae > Zelostemma > Zelostemma sp. ZL-2020. Next base: position 10,030 of record JABFQM010003192.1, read on the forward strand.
GCGGACTCGGGTGCGCGTAAATTTTGTGGCAGCGGTGTTTTCAGGGTATACTCGTTTCGAGCGCTCCGGTGATTATTGCATCCTAAGCTTTAATTCTTTGTATTGCAAAGTGAACAATGTATTCAAATGAAATTAAACATAAAAAACAGCAAGTATGAGTAACACGCTGCTACTCTCAACAAAGATCTCGAAAACCTACTAAATATGCAATTTTTCCACATTCTTCATACCCCTTGCTGTTTTTATTTCTACCTTTTTGAGTTTCTCTGTTTACCTGTAATCTTTTTGAAAATCATTTGATTGAAAATGAGATGAACATTTATACCACAATAGCTTCAAAACTCAATCAAAAACAATTAAGCAGTAACAATAAACATCATGGGACTTGGTCTAAAACCGTTTGTATTTCATAATTCACAGACGACCACAAAATTATGCGTCTAAATTGGGCTCTACACCACCGACGCCATGATATTAATGAGTGGAGGAACATAATATGGTCGGACGAAAAAGTTTTTTCAACCGACAAGGACGGAAGATATCGGGTCTGGCGTGCGGACGATGAACGATATGCGCCTCAAAATGTCAAGCAAAATTACCGCAGTGGAAGGGTGACTGCCAACATGTGGGGATTTATTTCATCAGGAGGACCCGGAGCGTTGACGCACATCGAGCGACGCTTAAATTCCGCGGAATACACGCGCGTTTTGGAAGACGTGCTGCTGCGTGCCATGCGAGAGATGTTCGACGGACCCTTCGTGTTTATGCAGGATAACTGCCCGATTCACACGTCGGCGCAAACAGCAGAGTGGTTCGCGCAACACCCTGAAGTGCAATTGCTGGATTGGCCAGCGAAATCGCCGGATCTCAATCCCATTGAGAATGTATGGGCGGAAATGGTGCGTGAGGTTCGTCCGCGCGGGGACATCCGAACGCAACGGGATTTAGTAAATAGCGTCTACGAAAGTTGGGAGACCTTGCGGACCCGGCCAGATTACTTCGCCGCGCTCGTGGATTCACTGCCGCGTCGGTTAGAAGCAGTAATCGCAGCTGAAGGAGCATGGATTAACTATTAGCATTATTAGAATTTGGGCAATTACACTTTTGTATAGTATAATGAATACGGATTTTTGACTATGACGGCTGTAAGGATTCAAGTTGTTGAAATTTCGTGTAGTAGGAATTATACAAATTTTACTTACTATTTACGTAATTGACTAGAATAAGATGTTCTTAAAAATTGAAGATTTTACTCTCGGGATTTTCGAGCACCGTAATTCTACATTTAACGTTGTCGATTACCAAAAAGTTGTTCGAACGTGTGTAAAACTAAGAAACAGGCACTTTTAACACAGCCAAACTGAATCTGGAAAAAGCTCTACCATTCCTACATGGTTTGAATTCTTCCAATGTTCTTCGGTCGAGCAATATAGCGTGAATTTAGATTAATTCGCGAGCCGCCTAATAAAATTTTTCCCGTTGATACCACACCGTTGATACCATTTCGAACATGCATTTTCCTGTATTTTCGGTTAGAATAAATAAATAACAATTTTGCTGCGTGATTTATTATTAACGTTTTTTCTGTTTGTCAAATTCCTCTGAAGATAACAATTGTCCGGGGCTTTGGGACCTTGGCGGGAGGTTTCGAAGCAAGACGGACAATGACGTAATTAGGGGCTTGAAAAGTATTAACGCATATCGAGTCTTGAACGCGCCTTAGAAATTACATTCTATCCGGGTATTATCGCCCAAGAAACGGGCAAGAAAATAAAGAGCCCCCTTATTTTGCCCCAGAAATATGGAAAATGTCACGAAATCGGGGATGAAAAGCGCTTCCAAAGTTGACGAATTCTCATCGTTTTTGGGGATCTGAAATTCGAAATGATGCACGCGTTTCGAGTCCTAAATGCGCTTCGAAATTCCATTTTTTCCGAGTCCTTTCGCCCGTTAAACGTGAAAAATGTCACGAAACACGGGGATAAAAGGCGCGTCCACAGTTGGCCAATTCTGTTGGTTTTTTGCGCTTTGAAATACGGAAAAGTGCACGCGTTTCGAGTCTTAAATGCGCTTCAAAATTTCATTCTTGCCGAGTTCTATCGCCCGAGAAACGTGAAAAATGACACGAAATACGGGGATAAATAGGGCTTCCAAAGTTGGCCAATTCTGTTTGTTTGTTGCGCTTGAAACACGGAAAAATTCACGCGTTCCGAGTCCTAAACGGGCTTCGAAATTCCATTTTTTCCGAGTTCTTTCGCCCGTGAAACGTGAAAAATGTCACGAAACACGGGGATAAAAAGCGCCTCCAAAGTTAACCAATTCTGTATGTTTTTTTGCGCTTGAAACGCGGAAAAATTCACGCATTTTGAGTCCTAAACGCGCTTTGAAATTTCATTTTTTCCGAGTTCTTTCGCCCGTGAAACGTGAA
>JABFQM010003193.1:0-12458 GCA_022816865.1 Zelostemma sp. ZL-2020
CCTCAATTCATGGTTAACCTTCGATTGATGGTTAACCATGAATTCCTGATCGCGAAATAACACCAAATAGTTGATGGTTTACTTTTCATGGTTAACCATCAAAGTTAAGGGTAAACTCATGTGAGGGAGGTGGCCGATACACGGTGCATTAACCTTATTGTAGCAAACAGACCACGTCAAACAAGAATTCACGACAATAAATTAATAAGTAGCTTACCTGGAGTAGCCTGGAATGGCTTGGAGCGGTCATTATTACGGGCGACTTGACCAGCGAAGGGTTTTCGAAAAACTTGGTCACGCCATTAGCAACAGTTCAACTTCCCATTCGGTTTAACCGGCACTCAAGGAGGAGGACTGGAAGAATTAATTGGACGTAGAAAGGTAAAAGAAAGCGGAAGGGTAACTAACTATTACGGTTACGAACGCGTCGTTTATTGCAGTCATTTATAACGAGAAAAGTTTGCCCAGGTCTGAATCGGCTTGTTAATAACACACGATGATTGCTCCCTTCGCAACTTCGAGGATTGAGCGGTAAGTTAACATTGGGACGTTTATTTCTTTTCTTCCACGGGCAAGTATTTGCCGAGCCTTTCGGCTTGACTAATCGCCCCAAATTGAATGTAAAAAACTTTGACCCGGGGAATTCATTCGCTCCAAGCTTTAGCAGACGAAGTTTGCCGTTGTATAAATCCGGTTCGTCGTGCTGTTGTAGTTAATAATGAAACTGCTCAAACTGCGCATGATAAGGGATAATTTTATTGAACGATTCGTATCTTAACGATGGCTAAAGAGGAGGCGACGTTCGAGTTGACGCCGATTCTATTTACAGATACTGACTCTGTTAATTACAGCAGCCAACGACCCGAATGGGTGTAATGGTGTAATGGCTCTTTGGTTTATTAGTAATAGTCCCCGCCCTCTTCGCCGGAAGTGTAGGAACTATGCGAACCGCCATCTTCGCCGTCTCCGTCGTCATCCGATTTGTAATTTTCACTGTGACCGCTGTAACCTTCTAAATGCTCGTAACTTCCGTCCCCACCGCCTTCTTCCTCGTAGTGTTCGTCTCCTCCGTCGGCGTAGCCCGCGTGATCGCCGTCGTCTTCGGCGTAATATGATTCAAAGAACGTTCCTTGAAAAAAAACCGACTTTTGTTTTACTGTCCAAAGTTTCTTTTCACTATGTTGGTTTCAGCATGAATCAGGTACATCAAAGTATCTCCTCTAACGTGACTTTTGATAGTCATTAACTTGTTGTACCTTTTTTGTCAAATTACGAACTCTCAACTCTTTCAAGATTGCTCTAATTTTCATTTCACGATGGCTTTTCTCGTGGAATAACGACCAAGTTTCGTAAAACCCGCGCATTTTGAATTGAAAAGCGTTACTAATGTATTGAATACTTAATTTCGTTAACACGGAATTTATACTTTGAGACTTGAATAGCCCTAAAAATGCAGGCAATTATAAAAATTATATAACTTTGAATAGAATAATCATCAGTTGCGTAACCATCGATTTTTCTTTTATAAATACTCTGAAATGTAAGGTACATGCATTTTTTGTGCTTTTCTGTTCGAAATAAAAGACTCGTCGTTAAAAGCCACTCTCAATTTCATAAAAATTAAATCAAGTGTTTCTACAATATGGAAGGTAATGAATTTAATAATTCATTTGATGAAAAATTGATGCACAAATTATCTCACAATTAGATTTGCTCTAATTTACTTTACTCGCTTGCTTTGAAAAAATGCCTGCGCTTTTTATCCAATATAACTTCGATTATATTTGTATTTTTAAGTTTCTTTTCACAATAACTGTCAACCCTTTAACTCGAATACTTCTCTCAGGAGATAGGAAACAAATAAATAAATAAAAATATTAGCGATATTGCCAGAGCTTAAATTCATTTCTCGACACAACATTTCAAAGCCTAAACTTATTCACTTGGAACAAATATCCTGCCGATATTATTCGCGTACGCATTCAAATTAATTATGAATTTCGATGCGCATTCCATCATTCGTTATTATAAACACATTGACCTTTTTTACTCCAATTTGGCTTGCACAAACAGCATAAAAGCACGAAAACGCGCGCTCATTAAATTCGGAAAATGTGTGTTCAGCTCGAATGAATAAATTAGATTCAGTGAGTTCTTTCAATTAAATTCGAAGCTTGCCTCGCATTGGGATAATGCCGCGCGAGCGTGGAAACGCGTTTTTACCTTTGATATGATTCGCGAACCATCTGTTACGCGACACAAAAGACATAAAAGACTTTTTCTCGAGTTGGAAAGTAAGCTAGCTCGAAACGGATGTTACGTACCAGCCCCTTCGTGGTCGCCGTCTTTGCTCTTGCCGTGCGAGACGCTCTTGCCGCGGTGTCCACCCTTGTCTCCACCCTGGGCATTGCCGAAAGCTGTGTGCTCCTCAAAACCGTAATTGTCGCCATTCACCTTGTGAAATGTGTCGAGAGTCTTGTATCCGTGATCCCCTTTGCTGTGTATTTGTTCGTCGTAGCCTTTCTCGCCATCCGCATCGCTACCATAAGTCCTATAATAACCACCCTCATCGGATTTTCCTGGAACGACAGCGGATATTAACCCCGATCTCGGCTGGCAATTACGACAGTTTACACACTTTTGTCAAAGTCCAAATGTATATTTCTTTGTTCAATTATATTCTGAAGCTTTTCCAAAATATCCTAAATTTTCATTCGAATATAGAGACTTTCAGTTCATTAATTGTTTTACAATTCCGTGTCCTTTTCTACGCTTTTCTCTTCCTACTTGTAATATTCTAGGCATATTATAAAGAGTTAATTCGTGCACAAAATATTCAATATCCAGTTTAAAAATAATGACATATTAATTTAATTAAAGCCAAACATTATCGTTGCTCGTGGTAATGCGGCTTCATATTTATCGAAGCTGAACGAAACAAGGAATGAGGTAGGTACAATAATGCAAGCATCAGTCTCGTTCCACGTGCTGCATCGATAATCTCGTTAACGCTCCGATTGTAACGATACATAAAAGCGCGTAATTGAATTTTCGAGCGTTTTTCGCCCGCTGTCTTATGCCGGGATTTTCATTCGTCAACGTCTCGTCTTTGTCAGGAGTCGGAGAATGACAGAACATCCATGCATTTACGTATTACGCGAATGATTGATTTGAATTCTCTAAAAAAAAAAGAAATCCAATGTTTCCACGTCAGCTTTTGACGGCGCGCATTGAATGCGATCTCCTCTAATTATTTCTTCACCCGAAATGAAACCAAGTGCCATTATTCTACCGCCATAGAAACTAGTACATTTTTTATAGAAATCGAAAAGTTCTCAGACGAGTTTTTTTGAAGGTTTTCAATAATGTAATCGAAAAACTTTTTTCTTGTCTGAGCGTTAATGCTTTTTAGGTGTAAGTCATACCGAAATTCCCACTCATTAATGAGTTTTAAAAAGTCATTAAAAATTATCTTTAGAACGAGTCCGCCGGATGCTCGTCAATCATTATTATTTTCGAGTTGCAACAATTTACCATTAAATTACTCGCAACGTTAAGAAAGAAATTGAAAAACAATTATTTCTACTCTGAAATAAACCTCAATGTTTAATGTAAAAACGTCGATTGGAATTTTTATAAATATCAAGAATAAAAAACAATCTCTTCGAATTCGAAAGAATTCTCTGCATTTAATTATTTAGAAGTGCATTTAACCCTTTAGTGTCACAATTACCCTAATTCGCTTTATGCTAAAAAGACTACTGCTATTTTTCACTTTTCACTTCTGAGGGTCTTCTTTGTCTTCTCTATAGTGATTAAAACTCGGCCAGTGTCTTATTAACATATTCCTTACAATTTGTAATCACTTTTCGCTGTCCTTTTAATGCTATTCGGAATTTTAAGCCACCGTTAAAAAAGCTGTAAAATGTTTAATGACCTTTTCAACATCGTCTCAAATTATCTCTAAATAAATGACAAAGCAAGAGGCGAAAATTGAAGGGAAAAAATGGTCCCTCGCAAAAAGACAATCTTTCCGAAGTTCACGAAATATCTCCAATAAACCCAATTTTGTAATTTCATCGGTGCATCAACATTCGTACGGCAGGTTCTTTTATTATTTGAAAATATTAGAGCCAATTAAGGAGTAATTACAATGCATTAGATTTAATTGGGAGTTACTGGTTCATGCAGTTCAATTTGCGTGAGTGAATACTGTTTTGAGGTTGAGAACATTCGACCTCTCCGGGGGCTCAAGCCGTCCGTATGTCTGAAGTTATCGATCCGTGCGTGATAAAGCGAATGAGTGCGATACCTGTACCATTGTTTCCAACTATATACGTAACATACCATTAAAAGCCATACAGAATTGGCTTTAACTGCCTCGATCTTTGCATCGTTATAAAAGCAAAATCCTTTCCCGATCATTCTCTTCGAACGTTAAAAAAATCCTGCACCTCCCAACGAGCCAATTGGGTCGGGGAGGAATAAATTTTTCCTTGCTCTTTCGATCCATTGAATTTTTGTTTTTTTTTACACATTGGTTCTTTCCGTTGCAGCAGGAAAAACACGTATACGTACCGGATACATTGTTTATCTCTTTGTTTCTTTTGCTCATCTTTTTTGGCTTGTTGACTACTAATAAATCGGCGACTTCGCTGCCCAGAGAGTCCTGAACCGGCTGACGAATTTCCCGGCGAAGGGACTCGACGGACGCGACGTCGGCATCGACAAGGTCGAGGTACTCGTCGAAGGGAGACGACACCGCCGCGGTAAGAGCCGAGAAAATTAAACCGAGGATAAAGCTCATGCCAAGCAGTCGCGAATTCATGTCGATTATGAACACTGAGCTGAACGACGTTAGTTATCATTCCACCGGTACAAATGACAAAGTAAGGACATTTATAGCAATCGAAACGACCAGACTCGCAATGCTTGCAACGACGAGGAGCTTTCGCAAGAGTAATACGTTTGAGAGTTTCGAGGGCCTTTTACGACGAGCAAACTTGGTCGATATTGACTGTTTCTTGAGTAACAGTTTGCCGAATTACGTCAAACTGTTACATCTGCGTGATTTGCGTAAATCGCATCAGGAAGTATTCGAACTCCGGGGCTAACGACAACTTTTCTCCCCGAGAGAAAAACTGAATAAAAAGCTGGTTTGTTATGTCGCCAGCCATGCGTGGCCGACGTTTGTATAATCGTCTACGAACGCTGAAATGCTTATTGTTCGAAAGCGAGAAGTCGATTGTAACAACTGAAAATACATTATTTTGCAATGCAATTTCGTTCAAAGACGAAAAAGAATGGCGTGACATCTGACGCGTCGAGTTGGCTCACTCTTATTAATTTAAACGTACGCTCGATATTTATTGTCCTTTCTCACGTCTAATTATCGGAAATCCAATCAACAGAATATTTTGATTCGTTATTCGTTGCTGCAATTTTACATGAAAATTGAAAAACGGTAGTCTCGAAAAAAGATGCTTCGAACGAAACCTAATTACTTACAATCGACGAAATAATAGATCAAAGCAATTTTCGAGGCTGATTTTCGAGCAATTATCGGGCGGAAGGGGTTTTCTTCAATCAGAGAAATTCATCTCGTTACACGGGAGCGGGGATGTAAGAATGGAGTTGATCAGATTAAAAACTTTTCGAACTGCTTTTGACTCCAAGTGTTCCGGGGTTTTAATCTCTTTAGACGCATCGCGAATTAATTTCAACAAGATAATCCAGTAATTTGAAAATCTCTGGCAAGTTAACACCGTTATTTTGTCCCTTTTAAAGCTGTTCCTCTCCGGCTGATCCCTTGGCTGAAATTTGTCATGCCTCGCCTTCTCAATCTCCTTCACTCGCCCTCACTTAATCCTCCTCACGCCCCTCGAGCTGATTCGAGATCTCTCTTTGGGACAAAGTATAACGAGTCGTTGCGGTGGGCGAGGAAGTCGAGCTTTGCATCGTGATTAGAAGAGATGCCCTCATCGACATGCAGAGAGTCAAGCCGGAATTCTCCGGTGATCTGAATACATGAAAGACGATATGTTTCATTCATTATTCGAAACGCGCTGAAACGCAAACAACGAGGTATGCGAATCGATCGATTCAAAAATACTTTCGACAACTGTAATCGATCGACACTTTGACAAACTGTAAAAGCAAATATTCCCATTTCCAATGAACTTTATTCAAGCTTTATTCAAGATCATAATCGATGGCAAATATGGAAAAAGAATAAAATTTTCCGAGTCTCGTAAATCGAGGAATAAATTATGCAACAAATCGTCAGCGCCTTCGTTGTCGCAATAGAGTTTTTCACTCGAATCCATGCATATTTATCCGCGATTGAAAAAGCGTTGGAATCCTGTAACGCGGACGAAATATCTATCCATCGACTCCCCATTCAGTCAGTATTTACATTCGTATTAAACTTCTTCATGCTTCGCATCAGATTACCCAAAAACAAGCGTTTCGTAATACTTTCATGAACGACAAGTGTAACAGGTGGCCCAAAACTCGGCTTTTGCCGTTACGCTGCTGCGCATAACATTTTTATCACGACACAGTGAACCGTGGTCGGCAAAAAAAACTCGGTCCCCTTTCGAATTCTTTCGAGTCACAATTCAATTGTACAAATAAGCAATTTATTACTAAACAAACATTCCCGTTTCACAAATTACATCAGCATCGAGCGAATACAAAAGTGCAGCGTCGGTAGAACGAAAAATACATTCGGCAAAGGTCGTAAATTGTACAAAAAGCTCCCGGAAAATGTAAAAATCATTTCCTCTTGACTTTCGGAACCTTGCGATCTCTGTTCCGATTCTTGACGTTGCTGACTTCGTAAAAGTTGCTACCGATCTTCCTCCGTTTTTTGCTGAGTTCTATTGCCCTCTTCTGCTTGCTGTTTAGCTTCTCGGTTGCGTCCGAAATTTTGAAAGTCCCGCTGCTCGTCGGCGCCGTCGTTTCCGCCGACTCGTCGTCGCTGGAATCGTATTTCTCTTTCTCGACGACGTCATAAGCGCTCTGGAACAGACTGTCTTTTTCCGCGGGCATGAATTCTCGCTCTTCGCATTCTCCATCGTCGTTCTCCGATGTTTCGCTTTCTTCTATGGTTTCAGCGGTTTCATCGTTTAATGTCTCCGATTCCGATTCTATATCATCGCTGACAGTGGTCCCCGAAACGCTGCTGGTCCGACTTTTCGGCTCCTGTAACAAATCAGTTCTCATATCCTCGTTCGAGTACGGCAGTACCACCCGGATCTTCCGGTAGTCCTGGGTCACGCTGATGGGCTTTTTCACTGGAACTACGACTTCCTCCTCCGTCGCCGTCGTCTCGCTTTCCGCTGACGTATCCTTGACCGCGACTTGCGGCAAAGGCTGCTCGAATCCAACCGGGGCTACGTAAAATGGCAACTTCCCTCGCTGCCAGTCATTGAGAACCATTCTCGAGACGATGTCAATGTTGGGCTCGCCCTTCTTCATCAGCTTGCCTGACCGTTTCGCATACTTCTCCAGAAAGTCGATGTGGTCGCTCCAATCCTCGATCTTGTACGTTTTTCTTATGTACTCGGGCTTCACGCGCTCCAGCACTGAAACTATGTAGTCTTCCGGGTTTTGGATCATCTCCACGCGAACCACGCCCTTGAGAACCTTGTCAGTATCGGATTCGTTCGAAGGGTAAACAACACCCGGGCAATCGATGAGGTAAATCCTTCGCATGAGGGTAATGTACTGCCAGACCTTTGTTTCCCCAGCGATCGGCGCGACCTTGCAGACCTTCTTCGAGCGCAAAGTATTGATAACAGAGCTTTTGCCGGTGTTCGGGTAGCCGATGAAGCCGACGCTTATCTGCTTTTTGTCCGAGTGCAGCTTCGCGAATTGACGCAGGAGGTTTATGAGCGAGCCCTTGCCGAAAGGATGAGTGAGAGAAGCGTGGAACGCGACTGTCGGGTGTTCCGCGCTGAGCAAAGCGACCCATCTTTGCGTTACCCAAGCTGGAACGAGGTCCACTTTGTTTAGAATAAAGATCAAGTGCTTGTGAGCTTTATCGTTCTTTAAGTATTTTTCTACGGCAGGCGAACGCGTGCCCATTGGGTCCCTGGCATCCAGCACCTGCATAATCACGTCCGAGGAGTCGATCACTTTGTACAGCTCGTTCCAGATGCGCTTACTCGAACCTGCCGCCATAATCCAATCCCGCGGCGCGTTCTTTTCTCCAGTGTCCGGTCGCACCAAATCAAAGTCTTTGGTATCTTTGTCCTTGTTGTATGACTCGTCTTTCTCCTCCGCGTGTTTCTGCAACTCATCGTAAGATAAAACTGGCAAATTAGGTCGCTTTCTTAATTTCTTCGGGCCAAAGACGGACTCGAAGCTCTCATGTTCTAAGATATGAACTCTGGATTTCGTCGCCTTCTCGTCCAAAAGCGTCACCGGCAGCTGCGACGGTTTCATGATGACCTGGTAAGGATCTTTTCTCACTGCTTTCAGCTCGTCCTGAAACTTTTGCAACGCGTTTTGAGAGATGACACGGGAGTTACCGAACCATCGCTGCGAAGGCTCTACACGGGACATCGAGCCGGACGGAAGTCGTCCCTGGAAAGGCGCTGGGCTAATGATTTTGCCGGTCTTGTCGCGCTTCGCCTTCGAGCACCTGTACATCTGCAAACGCTTTATCGTGGCTTTTGTCCGGACTTTCGCGACGCCTTTCAGACCTTCCGTCGATCTTTCCGGATTCATGCTGTGGCCCGAGCGATTGAAGCCCTCCTTTCGGGGACGCTTCGTCGCGGAATGAGATTTCGCCATAGTGGAACCTAAAATAATGTTTTATTTTTAGTAAAGTGTTTTCAGAGTTCGTGTTGTGAATAATGAATTTGTTTTTCTGGCAATAATAAGCTGGAAAAAGTAAGCCACGACTTTGTGTCGGAAAAGTGATTAAATAATAATAAACTAAGAGCGAAATGCCGCTCGTTTAAAATTGTAGTTTTTTTATCGATGACGGAGTAAATTATTGATGGAAAATTTAAGATGACCGAAGCGAGGAAAAAATACGTTTTTAAAATTGAATTAATATTGATTGACAATTGACGAGATTCGATCGTGACTATATTTCGTGATATTATTCATTGAAAATTAAATGTAATTTCTCAGTTATATTGAATTGACTGGTATTATTTATAATTTTAAGTGCATTTTCTCATCATTTTAGACTGATTTCTGCCCGATTTTGAGAAATTTTGATCGCAATTGAAAAAGGTATAAAACTGGAAATACAATGAAATATCGAAATACTGAATGATTTATTGTGTCTTACTTACGGTTCTGAATCCTTTTAAAAACTATAAAATTATAACAAGAAGCTATAAATATTTTTATAGGTTAGATGCACGTGCAATGTGTTGAATGTCACAATCAGTGCGTGGTAGTCGACTTTCGATTACGATTCGATTAATCGATTCATATTCGAGCATTGTTATCGATTTACGTATGACGCGCGATTAATATGCAATTATTTTGTTCGCTATTGAAAAATTAGGATATAGAATTCAGAAGAGTAATAAGAACGATGATTTGGTGATCCTTTTCAATAATATTAGCAAAACGCTGCTCTGATGTGAAAATTTATGAAACAATCATTTGCATTGCAGAAAAGGATCAATAAAAACTATTTAGAAATCAATCTCGATTAAGATCATTTTGTTAAAATTCATTATTACAGAAAAATTAGGATATACAAATTCTATCTAGTCTAATAATTCGATAGAATTAAATATCTATAAAATTCCGGAATTATTATTAAATTATTTTATAATTTCAAGCCGTTTTCGCGCCGCGAGATAACGTCGTTAGGCGCGCGCGGTCGGTAAAGAAAGTTCCTCGGTTTCCGCGGTTCGTTGCACAGAAATGTTAGTGTTGAGACTTTGAAGTGTTGGGCATATACACGGTATATATATATAAAGAACCTTCACAAAATAATGAATATATTTTATTCAAAGATGAAGATTACACACACACAGCACCTCATTTTTTGGGTGAAAATTTCAGATTTTGACAACTGAATCTTAAAATTACAAAATAATGTTTATAAACTGCCAAAACTGCACTAACAGTAATTTCGGCGAACAATTCCGAATCGAAGAAATATTTTATACTTTCAGGTTTTGTCCAGGTTACAAATCGTTAAAAAGTAAAAATTCTACAATTATGCACGCTAAAAATAATTGCATTGTATATTTAAAGAATGAAATGAAAACACGTACATTTAAAATAAATCTAGAAAACGCAGCCGATAAAAGTCGAAGAATCATTTTAAACTGAGCTTATCTACAAAGTGCTTAAAAATTGAAGGATTATTTTTTAATATATTGCGATCGGATTCTGACAGTTCTCCCATATTCTTTATAATATAATCCAATGCTGCGTCCTTCAGGATCTTGTTGAGACACAAATCTGCGTATTGAAAAATCGCCAATGCATTTGCAGATTCGATGTTGTTTCGCAGCACGGACTCGCAAAATATCTTCAGTTCGCTGACTCCGTATTTATCAGCTGCATAAGCAAGGTCCAGGTAAGTGTCCTGTGTAGCGGAGATTTCGTCAGTGTAAATGTAGAGCAGCAATTGCTCAAAAACCTTAGGCTTGACGTCATCGATCTTCACACAATTTGTTTTACTTTCGATCATATTCGAGCTGAACATGGCCTTGAAAACTTCGCTTCGAGCACTCATGATTATTTTGTGGACTTGGAAAAGTTGAGCTCCGACCTCGATGGTAGCGTCCGTCAAATCTTTGGACTCGTACAACGTTTGGAAATCCTTGTTCATAGACTTCTTTAGGGTCGGCAAATAGTCCGTTGTTTTCGTAGTCTGGTATATTTGGGTGAAAACAGTTTCAATTTTCAAGAAATTACATGGTAAGCGTTTCTCGTATGTTTTTTCAAAATCATTTATCTGAATACGGCAGCATTCTTCATAAAGACTATGCAATTTGTTTTCATCATCTTCGTCAGATAAATAGTCTAAGTCCGATTTGTTGATTTCAAAACTCTTTTTTTGTAACAATACGTTCTCTTTGTTACGGAAGGCTATAGTAACAACCATTCTTGTGATTTGTTTATCTGAAGGATATTCTAGTCTGTACTTGACTGTACACTCTAAGTGCAGCTTCGTCAATTGTACAGTTGTTATGAAATCACCCGTCCCCACTTTCAAAGGTACTGGAGCCGATGAAAATGGCACACTTCTATCTGGAGAAAAGTACAATTCACCGAATTTGTTGATATCCCAAGAAGAAACAGTCTGAACTACTTCAAATGTTGTTTTCTGTGAATCATCGATCAATGTAAGTTCAGCTAGCAGTTTTTCGTGGTCTTCCATTTTTCCCAAGCCCTGTAAATTATCAATAAAAGTTATTCATGCATCGTGAAATTACTAAGGTTACTAAAAACACTTCTTCATAATCAGGCGAAACTTCGAGAAAAAACAATTTTTGTAATTCAATAATTACAAATCGGCTTAGTCCATTTTAGTATTATCAACGCTATTTTTTTTCATGCATATTCTATTAATCATCATTGATGCTATCGAAAAGCCCTGGCATACCCGATTGTGGTTGGTTGCGATTTATTCCGGTTCGCCATGTGTAATGTTCGTTTTTACGCCGAAAGTACTCTCGATATGCTTCCAGAACATTGAATATACTATCTTTTGAAGTATTTGGATCATAATTGAAGCAGTTAATAACATAAATAATGTTATTCTGGGGCTTCGTAAGTTTTTCTGATCAAGACGTCGAAGTGCGTTAGCATACACAGCGCACAAATCTTGAATTTATGCGCAATATGGGAAAATAATAGTATATTACATGCGAGAGAAATAAGCAATCCGTAGTTTCTGCCCGTAAAACCATTGACTGTGGATAACATATGTTATCGCTGTGGATAACGAGTGGATAAGACGTGTTATGTCGGGATAAATCGCATGGTATCGCTGTGTTATCGTTCTGATATCCACTCGTTTTACACACGATATCCACACGTTATCCACTGTTAAAAATCGCAAAAAACGGTCGAATTAATGCATTTATAGAAATAAAAATGGAATAGAAGCAATTAAAAAGACCTATTAGTTGCTTAAAAGTGCTTATTTATGTAATTATCGCGAAATATCCGATTAATATGGAAAGTGACAGTTGAGGTTACGAATATACACGCGATGTATGTGAGTGGCGCGACACTCGATATATATCGATGAATTCTCGACACTTCGACGATCATTTACGGCGATCGGATATTTCGCGATAATTACATAAATAAGCACTTTTGAGCAACTAATAGGTGTTTTTAATTGCTTCTATTCCATTTTTATTTCTATAAATGCATTAATTCGACCGTTTTTTACGATTTTTAACAGTTGTTCAAGCGTGGTTACCCTTTGGATTTCTGGTGTAACAAGATCTGCTATC
>JABFQM010003194.1:0-12458 GCA_022816865.1 Zelostemma sp. ZL-2020
CAGGTGATCGTTTCGTCCGCTGTACACTCAAACATATGAACCCCGCCAACTCCTTAAGGTCCTCCCACTACTGCTTCGTCTCGTCGATCTTCATATAAATTTTCCCAGATTCCGGATTCTTCTCTTCGATCAATCTCTGACCCGCGTCGATGATCCCGATCACTCGGTTCTCGCTCGTCGCCACGGTCGAGAGGAAATTCTCAAACATCCAAATGAGCAGCTCGACGTGCTCCACGTCGCGTCCATAATCCTCTGATGCGGCAACCTTAAAAAATTACATCTCGTTAATTCAATTGCTCGAGGTAGAAAAATACAACAAATGAAAACTGGAAAGTTACAGTGGTTTGATCGGTGACCCATTCGATGACCTCGTCAGCCTGCCTGATAAACTTGTGAAATTTCTCGCTTTCGAGAAGTCTCTGAGACCTCTTCTCCTTGAGCTTCTGAAGCTCCTCGAACTTGTTCTCAATATCAGTTTGTTTATGTGCGATATTTTTGCTGTCAAAGTGATTTCTGTCGATTAAGCCTCGAGAAAGTTTCTTCAGGTTTTCTATGGTGCTTCGGAAACCAGATAAATCGCGTTCGATGCTCTCGAGCTTCTTCAACAACGACTGCACGGAATCCTCGTCCTTGCCATAGTCAGCCGACGTCAACTGCGGCTGCTTTTCTTTGATCCACTGCTCGGCTTCCACGGCCTCGGCGTAAAACTATAAAAAAACGTGATACGATTAATCCCATGTCCATCACATCAATTTCAAATCCGGAAATCGCTGCTTTACCATTTGAGATTCGACAGCGTCGAGCAAGCGCAGTTTACGAACGCTGCCCATTTCTCGAAGATGCGCGAGTTTTTCCTGCAACTGCTGGGAAAGCGCGTCGATCTTTTCCGCGGCGAAATGCCCGCTCCTAACCATGGCCGTGGCTCTGCTTGCCAAAGAAGACACGACGGGTTCCCTGGAAATCAGCTCGGCTTCCAAAGCGTGGTGCTTCTTCTGGAGTCTCTGCACGGTCATCAAAGAGCTCCCAAGGTCGTTGCTCGTCGCCAGCAGTTCTTTTTCCGACAACCAATGCATCTCGTCTTCGACGTCCTTGGTAAACTGATGCAACAATTTCGCGTCCTCCAGGTTGTCCCTACGGATCTGAATGGGCTCTTGGAGACTGTGGTACCGACTCATGGTCGCTATCGCTCTTTCCTGGATTTCCTCGCACATGAAATGCTTCGATTTCTGGAAATTCGAAGAGGTTTCTTTGACGGTCTCGTAGACCTCGTTGTGGCTCACTACGTCGTTCTCGAGGTTCGTGTGACGCTTCAAAAGATTCGCCACGCTCGACAGGTCTTTCCCATGGTCCTCGGACTGGAGCTGAGTTTCCACGTCGTCCATCCAGGTCTCGAATTCGTCGAGGGTGCGGCCGAAAAGCAAAGCCTGATACGCGTCGTTCAGTCGATCTTTTTTCAACTCGCTCGTGTCTTGCAGAAGCTGCCACCCTCCGAGAAGCCTGTCCAGGCGCAATTGAATTCCTTGAGCGGCGTAATGATTCTCGTCGATGAGCCTTTCACCTGTTTTTCAAAAACAAACACATTAATGATTCTGCAACTTACAAACGATTGATTTCTAAAACGCACCTTCATTAACAACAGCATTGATTCTTCCTTTATTCGCCATAATTTCGCTTTCGAAAGCAACATGCTTTTGTATTTTGCTCTGCAGATTCGTGGGGTCGCGGTAGTTTTCGTCGTTGGCGACTTGGAGTTTCTGGTTCAACCAGCTGCCCACCTCGTAGATGTTCCTCAAGAACTGGTGCAGCTGATGGCTTTCAACGAGCTTCCTATTCCTGACCATCGCGCTGTTCTTCAGCTTATCCCGACGAGCACAAACAGAACTCAGTCTCTGTCGAATGGCGACCTCGTCCGCGTGACCAGCCGATGAAATTCCCTTGGCAAACTTTTCCAGCTCCTCGATGCGTCCCAATTGGGACGCAAGCATTTTCTCGAAGTCCTCGTGCTTCCTGAGCAAAGATTCCACGCCTGACAGCGATTCCCCGAGGTCGTCGTTGTTCAGGAACGCCTCTTTCGTCGCGAGCCAACTGTCGGCTTGACCGGCTTGCTCTTTGAACAGCTGCAGCTGATGAGCCTGCGTGAGTTTCTGCTTTCGCGCATCCCAAGCGTCCGTCAGCTCCAACTCAAGCTTCTCCAAACGTTTCAGATTCTCTTGGACGTCCTCTCCCATCGGCGTCAGTTTTTCCCCGTGATCCTTGAGGGCGCGGAAAATGTCCTTTCTACCGTCAATCTCGGCCTTTCGTTCCTGATGCAGTTCCAAGAGCGCTTCGGCCTCGGAAATCGTCGTCGGCGGCTCCGACTCGTCCATGCGCTTTATCGTGTCGGCCACCCAGATCTCCATCTCGTGCAAATCAGCTTGGAATTTGTGCAGCGTGTACGCTTGGTTAAGATGATTGCGACGGTTCCGAGTTAATTGTTGCAATTCGTCCCACTTGGCCTGAAGCTTGGAATATATTTCCGTGATCTGGGTCGCGTTGTCCGGGTACTTTTTCGACAGCTCTCGCGCGCCGGCTTGATGTTCCTGAAACAATGGTTTTGTTTAACAATCTACTCGTTTTTTCCTTTTATTACAAGCATTTACTCTGAGTTTTCCCTCGATCGCGGTCATGTCTCTTTCCATGGCTTCCTGCTTTCGTTGTAGTTGCTCAACCGCCGCAAGATCTTTCCCCACGTCCGTCGTGCTCATCGCCAAGGACTTTTCTACGACCCTCTGACTAGTATCGTCGATGTCGCGGTTGAACAAATGAATCTCCAAGGCACCCGCTAGGGTTTCTCGATAGGCGCTAAGCGCTCCTTGAAGACCCCGCCATTTGCCGTTGAATCCATCCCGGCGATTCTGAATAGCTTTAGTTTCATCGTCGCGTCCCTGTAATTAAAGCCAAGAATGTTAGAAAGATCTGTTAATCGGTTTGCGAAACAGGATTGTCCTTGCAAAAGTACCTGTTTCATGAGTTTGTCCGCGAGCGCATTGATCGTTTTAATGCGAGAGTCGTCGACTCTCATGTCACTGTCGACATCGTCGAGCTTGCGTTGAAGGCTCAAACAGTGCTCGTAATCCTTCCCAGTGTCTCCAGCTTGGACCATCATTTCCTTGTCCCTGATCCAGGCTTCGATCTTCTCCACTTGATTGTTGAACTCCAAAATGTCTTGCGCTTCTTCCAGTCCCCTCCCCCTGTTCCCGGACTCGTACAAAAGTCTTCTCCAAGCTCCTTGGAGGTGTTCCAATTGCGCCTTAATCTCCACGCTCGCGGGATGTCTCTGCGCCAATAAAGTTTCTCCTTTATCTAAAAAATGAAAAAGGAAAATTACAAACTCGCTCTAGCCTTGAAACAGGAAACGCGGCACCTTTGATCTCCTGGATCCGGCTCTGATTGGCCGTGAGTTCCGCCTGGAACGCTTGGTGTTTCTGCAATTTTTTGATTTTGTCTTCCAAACTGGAAACCTCGCCCTTGGACGTTTCGGCCTCGAGTTTCTTTTGCTTCTCGCCGATCCAAGACTCGGCTTCGCCAACGTCACGGATAAATTGAGCGTGCAGCAAACCAGCATCCAATCTCTTCCTCCTAGCGTTACAAAGCTGGCGTATTCGCATTCGCTTCTTCACGACTTCGTCCAAGCGCGTCGCTATCGTTGGAGAGTCGAAGTGACGCTGAGATAAAAGCTTGTCGCCGTGCTCTTGCAGCGCCGTCAACTTCTCTTCCTGGGTGTCGAGCAGTTTCTCAAACTCGTGATGTTTCTTCACCTGAGCATGTACTTCTTCCACGGAGATGCCGAAATTGTCCCCGCTCAGAGCGGCTTCTTGCATCGCCGAAAGATTGTCCAATTGTTTGGCATCGCGCAGGAAAAAGTGCAAGTCTATCAACTGGTCCAGGTGCATTTTTTTCTCATGCCACGCCGAGTGCAGATTTCCTCTTTCATCCAGCAACTGATTACACTTTTCCTCGACTTCCTGAAATGATAAAACCAAGGAATGAAACCAACCGTTGAATTTCAAAATCGGCTTTCAATACTTACCGTCGCGGCGTAATGCCCGGTTTGAACCATGGCTTCTCCCAGGTCCAAAACAGTCCGGAAACTTTCCTCCCTCGCTTCGATCTCTCCTTTCAGCGCCTCGTGTTCCGCCTTGAGAATCTGAGCGCTGGCAGCATCTCGAACCTTGTCTTTCGTCGACATCGTCGCTCGAAGTCCGGCAGCCCAATTTATCAAATCCCTCACCTAAAAAGTAAAAAACTAGATAACATTTCATTTCGTTAAAAGCCGCGATCTCCGTGGTAAAACCACGTACTTGGGTCAGGAATCTCTGGAGGTCGCAACTCGCTTGAAGTTGGTCCCTTCTATGAGCCGATCGTTCCTTGAGATCTTCCCAATTCGTCACGACAATCTTCTGCTGTTTGTCAATATGCGCCGCGTTATTTCCAGGGTACAGAGCTTGAAGCCTCGCCGCGTCTTCGACGAGGACTTGCAGCTGCGCTTCCAGAGCGACCAGGTCGTTTTCGAAGCTCTCGTGTCGCCTGATGAGCGCCAACACCGAGTTCAAATCGCGGCCAAGGTCGTCGGGGATGGCGGCTTCTTTTTCCTGTATACGGGAAAGAGCCTCGGCGACGTCGCGGTGGAACCTGTGAATCTCGCCGGCCGCTTGCAAACGCTGCTCGCGATTCCTGATGAGGTCCAAAAGGTGCTGCCACGATTCCCTGGTAAAAATAAACAAAGAAATTAAAAAATGTCCAAGTTATTTTTTGGAGCAAGCTTTTCAAGCCGACATGCAGCAAAAATTCTGGTCGAAGCGGTGCGAAATACAAACCAGCGACTCACCGTATCGCGTCATGCAACTGCTTCACTTGTTGTATGGGATCATCTTCATCCCTTCTGTGCCAAATTACAAACATTGGGTTAAACATTTCCGACACCGCAACAATTGTTATTTTTCACGCAAAAACGTCATTACAATTAGTTTTTTTCAAATCCCAAACAATTACATGATAAGCGAGTAGAAAATGTCGTTACCCGAGATGCTCCTGCTGCTTCTCGACGTCCTGAATGTAAGGACTCGCGTTGGCAATGAGTTTCTTGGCTAAAATTTTGCACTGGTTAAAACGCTCCGAGCCGGCCTCGATCCTAAGCTTGAAATCGTTGAATTTTGTTTGCAGGATCAGCAGGTGCTCGTAGTCCTGGCCGTAGTCCTCGGAAGCGGCGGCTTGTTCTTGCTCCTTGATCCATTGCTCGAGTTCTCGGCTCTCTAAAAAGTATTCGTGCCGGTACATGCTTTCCATGAGTCGCTGTTGCCGCGCCGTCGCTAATCTGTGGAGCGCCCGCATCTGTTGCACGATTGCTTGCTGTTTATTGTTGATCGCTTTGCTGTCCGGGTGCTTCGAATTGATCATCGTCGCCGCCGTGTTTCCCATCTCCGTGACAATGCCGTTGTAGGTGTCCAACTCGAGCTCCAGAGCCTGAAAGATGAATCCAGGAGTGAGAAAAAATTATGAAATTACATAACAATGAAATGAAACATAAATCTACTTTGTGCTTTGTGAGCAATTTCGTGGCCGCGTCCCGGTCCCGGCCATAATCCGTGGAACTTAGCACGTCGTTCTTCTCGCAGAGCCAGCTCTCGACCTCGCCTGCCTCGAAGAAAAATTCCTGAGCTCGCAGCGACAGGTCCAGGGCGTGGCTACGCTCCGCTGCCGTTTCTTGCAGGTTCTTCCACTCGCCGTCTAGGATCTCGCACAGTTCCTGGATCTGCGTACGAAAAATCGATTAGAATACATTTTTCCAAACAGCTCGAAATCACGATTAACACGGTAAAACGATGTTTCAAACAAAGATGGTTAAACATAAAAACATGCGATCGTAACGGTCCCTGCGTTGGCTTTGACAATTCTGCCGTCTGTAAAATCCTAAAGCGATAATGACAAATGCACGTCTTGGTCTCTTACCTCAACGAGCTACCATTTCACGACTGCGTTTTAACTGCGCACAAAAATTTCGAATCTCAATTTTTCGGGAGGCTCCAAAATCTTGAGAGCTAGTTTTTCTTTGTCTTTAGCATCGTGTACCTTTTTTCTTTCCGGGTGAATTTGGTCGATGAGTGCTTGTCCGGAAGCCATGGTTTTGTCGATCATCGGTTGATGCCCGATTATCTCCGCGTCGAGTTTCTTGTGTTTTTTGTACAAGGACTGCGTCTGGTACAAATTCTGGCCCAGCGCGGTCGAAGACGCCAACGGGATGTGGTCCTTGATCCATTGCAATTCAGCGTCCAGCTCGAAGCCGAATTTATGGAAACGGAGACTTTCTTCCAGCGCCTCTCGTCGCTTCATCGCAGGTTCTTTTAAATTCCGGAGCCTGTAAACCAAAATTCAATCAGCAAATCTCCTCGAGCGTTACAACAAATTCCGGGAAAAAGCAAGCCTACTTTTTCTGAGTGCCCTGACTAGTCTTGAGAATATTGGCCGCGTCGAAGTGACCCTCGTGGGCCATTTCCTGGCCCATCGCGACCAAATCGTCGACCTTTTGCTCCCACTGCGAGAGCTCGCTTTCCAGCAGATGATGCTTCTTCAGCAAATCCTTGCAGCTTCTTAAATCCGTCCCGACTTTCTTGCTGTGTAAAGAGTTTTCGATTTCTTCGAGCTTCAATCTCGCGTCCTCGATGGTGCGATTGTAACCGTGCTGCGTAGCCGCTTGTCTCAATCTTCGACCCTTTTCCAGACTCAGAGCAACGAGCTGGTCCCATTTGTCGTTCAAAGCCTTCAGGACCTCGCCGACTTCATCGGATCTATAATTTTCTTCGGAAATCAAGGCTCTCCCGGATTTGTTGACTGCTCGCAATTGCCCTTCGTTGGCCCTAAGTTCGCGCTCGAAAGCTTCGTGCTTTTGCAGTTTGCGCTCGAGGTTGTTCAAATCCCTGTAACTTTCATCGGACGCGGTTTTCATTTTATCGTTGAGCCAGTCGTGAAGATCGTCGACCTCCGCGGAAAATTGTTGGTAATGCTCGGAAGCTTGAAGCGCCACGCGGCGACGTTGCGCGGCGTCTTTCACTGCCGCGCGACGAGCCTGAACCTGGTTCCTCCGGTTGTTTATACTGAAAAGATAAATTGGAAAATCAGGCATTCGATGTAGACTTTTTACAATCAATTCCCAAGACACTAACTAATTCTTGTCGTAATGATTCTGCGCGATGAGCCTATCCGCGTTATCGCTAAACCCTTTAAGCCTGTCGTCCTGGGCGCTCAGCGTGTTTTCAAATTTCCCGTGCTGTTTGAGCAGAGCTTCCACATCGTCCAAAGACTCTCCCAAATCAGCAAACTCCAGGAACGCCTCGTGCGAGCTCGAACTAGCCTCGATTTGGTCCACTTCCTTGTTAAACTGCTGGAGTTCCAAACACTGCCTAAGCCACTCTTCCTTCGCCGTCCATTCGGACGTGACCGCCTCTCTCAAAGCCCCCAGCTTCTCCAGTCGATCCCCAATCTCGGCCAAACTTGGATTCCGATGCAAGAGTTTGTTCCCGAGTTCTTCCAGCTCTCGGAACCTAAAAATCAACAAATCAATGAAAAATCCGTAACAAAAAGTAGCCCAAAAAATGCCCAATACTTACTCGTCCTCGCGAGTCTTAATTTCCTCGCCGAGTTCGGCGTACTGTTTCTTCAGTTTCTCCGCGGTGGCAACGTCCTTGATCGACTCTTCCACCTTCATGTTCTCTAGTACATTCGTGGCCCAATTAACGAGATTTTTGGAGCCGTTGATGAAGATTTGCTGACCCACGGCGTCTTCTAATCGCGAGCGTCGTTCCTTCGCTTTCGATTGCACCTTATTCCAAAGATCCCGGATCTCGTTCTGCCTCGCGTTCACGTTATTCAGTTCATTGGGGTACGAGCTTTTCACGCTGTTCGCCAGGAGGTTGACTTTCCTAACTTTCTCTTCGACGGGAGCAAGTTCCCTTTCCAAATGCTGGTGCCTTCTTTGCAAAGCCTGGACAGTCTTCAAATCCGGTCCCAGTTCGGCGGTGTCGAGCTGCGTGATTTTTTCAAGCATCCAATCATGCGCTTCGTCGCAGGTCCTGTTGAAGAGCTCGACGCTCGAGGCGCCTTCGAGGCTCTTTTCCTTTTGCGCCTTGAGCCAGTTCAAGTGGTCCCAGAGCTGATGAATATGCCTCTGCCGAGACTTGACCTTGTCCAGTTGACTGTGTCCTTGCTGAACGAAATCTTGCACCGCCGCGTCGATCGCTTCGACGCGCTTCCCCGAGGCCGAAAAGTCCGTCAGGAACTTCTCGTACTTTCGTTTCGCCGTCTCCACGTTGTCCTGCGAGTCGTCGGCGCGCAGCATCTTCTCCTTGTCCTTGATCCACTTTTCAAAGTCGTCGCATTCGCGGTAAAAACCGTAGAGCCTGATGGCATCTTCGAGGAGCGCGTGTCGCTTCAGCGCTCGTTCCTGGAGCTCGCTGTAAGTGCCGTTGATCTTCGCGATGCGCTTCTCCACGCTGTCCCCGTCGTTCGCGACCTTTCGCGGTTTGATCGGTCGAACCGTCGACTTTATCGACTTCAATCTTCTGACCGGAACGACCTGCTTCACCATCTTGGTTTTCTTCACTCTCTGCGTGACGCGGACTTTCTCCGGTCGCCGCACCTGGACCTGAATTATCTTAGGCTCGGTTTCGCGAACGTAATTCGCGGGTACGAAGCCGTCCGAGCCGTCGGTTTTGCGCACGCTCCACCAGTCGGGATTCGTCTTGTTCAACAGAAACATGATCTCGCCTTTTGCCATGTGCATGCCTTGGCCGCTGAAGGGGTACAAGCTCTTCACCTGGGGCACGATTCTGTCTTCCAGTACCGTCTTGTGCTCCAGACGCTCCACGGTTTCTTCGACCCACTCGTCCTGTGGTATCAATTTCACTTCTTTCGCTGAAAAGTTAATAAAATCGTTACTATCTCTTGTTTCCATTTTCAACAAAATAATCAAAATAATTTTGGTCTTTGTACTAACTCCATTCTTCTTGCTCCAGCTCTGCCACGGGCTCCGGATCCGCGGACAGTTCAAGAGTCGATATCCCAGCCTGGATAAGCTTGTCGGCCTGGACATTGAGCGACTGCACGTCGCCCTTGTAAGCGTTGAGCTCGCCCTCGAGGTCCTTGTGTCGCTGTAAAAGCGCCTGGGCGCTGGGCTCGTCGACCCCGTAATCTTCCGAAACAACGAGCGTCATCTTCTCGTTCATCCAAGAATCCACCTCGTTGGCGTCCGTGTAAAACTGGAACGCCTCAGCCGCGTCGTCGAGCTGTCGCTTCCTCAGCGCTGCCAACTCCTCGAGGACTTTCCAATGCTCTTGCAAGGAATCGATACGATTTTCGATTTCCAACGCCGAAGGATGATTGTCCGCTATCAATTTCCTGCCTGCATCGCAGAGCTGCTCCGATTTCGGTCTGCGGACTTTCTTCTCGTCCTGGAGCGCTTTATGCTTTTGTTGGAGGGAAATAACGGCCCGCAGATCCTTGGCCGAGACCCCAGCCTTGCAGATACGCTGCTTCTCCACGAGCCAGGACTCTTCGTCCTCGTGATCCTGGATAAAATGGAAAAAGTTTCGGGCGTCTTCGAGCCGCGCTTTTCGCTCTTTGCTGTTTTCCACCAGGTCCTCGTAAGCGCTGTTCAAGTGCTCGAGCTTTTGTTTCAGCAGGGGCGCTTCTTTGCTCTGAGGCTCCGTCAAATGTTGCGCCGCTTGTCTGCCGAGTCTCCTCTGATTCTCCCCCAACGCCGTTACCTGTAAAAATAAAAATTATGCTTATTACATTGAAAATTCATGACAAAAAATCAGCAACTCGTGATAAGCCGCACCTGAAGCTCTTGTAAACTGTGTTTCTGGAGCAAATTCTCGACCCCTAACAAGTGAGGCCCGACGTCGGTGCTCTGGAAATGGAGCTGCAGCTCCTGAATCGTTGCCAAGGTCGTGTCTATCTCGCGCATCAAACTTATCAACGACGAGAGCGCCGCGAGGTTCGTCTTGTGATGCTCGACGAGGCGTAGAAGCTCCTTCCAACTCTGCAAAACTTCCTGCTCCCGAGACTTGACTCGCTCCAAGCCGTGGTAATTCTCCCGCACCAGCTCCTCGGACATGTTTGTAAGATCGTGGAAACGTTCCTCGCGCGCGAGGATGTCGGCGCTCAAAGCCTCGTGCTTCTTCACCGTCGCGTCGACCTGTGCCAGGTTGCTGCCGTACCTCGGATCCGAAAGGACCTGAATCATCTCTTTCAAGTAACCCTCGCGCAATACGCTCTTTTTCTCGAATTTATAATTCAATTGCTCGAGCCTCTCTTGACGCAAAAGCTCGGTTCTCAGCGCGACTTCTCGTCTGTGTTCGGCGCGCTCTAACTCTATCCAGTTCCTCTCGATGTCGTGCACGAATTGTCCCTCTTGAGGCGAAAACCCTGGTTGATTCAGGGACTTTAACTGAGTGTTTATGTGGAAGTACAAGACCTCGATCTCGGAGCGCTCTTTGTACTTTGGCGGCTTTTCTACGGTTCTGTATTGCTTGAAGGACAAGAGTTCTCGTTGAATGCCTTCAAGGGAATTCGGGAAGTTTCGGTTTTCCAAGGACGAGATTTTCAACTTTATCCACTCGAGGAGATTCGTCGTTAGTTTGCCGTAGTTCACTTTCATCTTGTCCGCGTCCATCATTTGACCAACGATCTGGAAAATACGCCCATTTAGTAAAATGAAAAATACATACAAATTCCTACAAAGCCCTTCGGCAAAGGGCACAAAATTACATTAGCGATTCTCTTCCCGCTCTTGATCTCATTCTTCATCCTGGCAAAAGTGTGGTAATACGAAGCGACGTAAGTGATGATAGATTTCTCGTCGGGTCTTGCGGTGTCCACATCTTCGGCATCGAGTAACCTCGGAATCCCGAGTTCCTCATTGGCCACATCGAAAGCGCGATTAAGGTTATCAATATGCTTGCCCGGCTGTAACTCGGACCAATCCACGAGGTCTGGCCTGTGAGAATGGATGAGTGCATTGAAACCCAGTCCGCTCCTCCAAGAAACTGCAACGTATCGAATCATCAGTATTCGTATCATATGTTTGAGACGGAAAAAAAGCATCGACAAATGTTTACCCGTGAAATCTTGGATGTTGACCGAGGGGTAAGTATTAGTCTTCCTCTGACACCAGAGCAACAAAGCATCTTTAGCCGATTTTTTCTCGCTGCTTTCGTTCTCTTCATCCACGTCGATCTCGATTTCCTGGATCTGGAACCTCAAAATGATCGTCCAGATCAATCCTAAAATGAGCCTAGGGTTTCCATCGACGATATCTTCGGCCCCGATGCTCTCCAATCGAACCTAAAACCACAATTTTCGATTTAGAAGAAGACAATGATGAAAAGCCCGGGATTGGAAAGTGCGCGCGCTCGCGCGTTCGTGTGGGTAGAGCGCGCGTTTTAGCCGAGGCACTGGGTTAAATTGCGGTAAACTCGGAGCGCTCGAGTTAATCGGAGTGTGCAAGACGGCGTTCGCGATGGCTTGGAATGCCGTCCGATCAAGGCCGCTGGGAAATGGAAATTACGGGCCGCTTCGCAAAGAAAAAGGGCCGAGCCCTTTCGCGCTGGACGCGGAAGAAAATCGCTCGCGCAATAACGGATATTTTCCGCCCTTCCCCCGTTGGAAAGGCGAGAAAACAAAAGGTTTCGGATTTTCGCCGCGCTACATTCGCTCACGTTTACGAGCTGCGTACATGAATAATGAATGAGTTTGGAATGGCGCGGAACGAGAGTACGATAACTGTTCCGTTGATCGAAATCCAAACAACTCCCGCAACGGAAAGTGTCGCAAGGCTACAATTAACGAAGAAATATGACGCGGCGTTTTTCACATTCTTTCCTGAAAAGTTGCGCGTTTCCGAGAGAATGGAAATGCCGATCGCGCGCAATTTTACGACCTTTTTTACATTTTTTCCTAGCAATCGTCGATTAATAAGCCAAATAATTATATAATATTAAGTGTAATAACAAAATTAGAAAATACAAATCGCTTCAAAAGAATAAGACGAAAAACCGTAGCTCTACAATATTTAGTACTCGAACAAAATTTCTTAACATTCGCAATTTTCCGAAATCGTATAAACTTTCCGCATGAAAAAATCATCGATGAATTCCGCCATAAAAACATCGAGAATCGGAGCGCGATACATAGGCTTCGCAACGATAAAAGAGCGCTTCATAAAGCATTCCTCGGCGAGTTCGCTCGCCTCGCATTCTTGGCAGCGGCTCGCTGAATTCCCGCGAAGCGTCGTGACTTATTAGCGATCCCGAACGTCGCGAAAATGACGTTCGAAAAGTACGCACGCACGAAAAAGCGAACTCTGGCTTTCTCTCCCGAGCGAGAAAGAGAAACGTGAGAATTGCGCGAGGCGACGACTTTTC
>JABFQM010003195.1:0-12456 GCA_022816865.1 Zelostemma sp. ZL-2020
ATGGCGGATTTTTTCCATGGGTACTTGGGGCAGTCCAACCTCCGTGTGGCATCCCCTCGGCGTCAAGGTCGTCGTGGGTGGCAATCCGACCTACAAAACCACGTCAATTTACAATACACCAAAAAAAAACAAACAATAATTTTCGTACTTCTTGGAACGAGCTCAAGGATGAAAAGCCGCTTTCGTCCTCGACGCTGCTGACGCTGTTCGTCGTGGGTCTGGACCTGGGGATCCAGGGTGCCGGTTCCTTCCTTCGCTTCTCCGAAATCAGGGGCGTGCTCGTCTGTTTTCCAACGAAACCCTGAGCTTCTTCCGAGTTCAGCGACGTCGAATCAATGGAACCTCGCGCCCTGGGAAACATCGACCGCAAGGACTCATCGTTCATCTTGTTGCTCTTCATCAGCGGGCTCACGCTATCGCCTTCGGTGTTGCTCTCGTTGCTGCTGCTGTTGCCGCAGTCCGTGAAACGCTCTGCCGGCAACGTCGTCGAACTCGAAAAATCCCCGCTCTGGAAATCCAACGGAGCCTCGGGGAAGACGTCCAGCTGCTGTTTCAAGGTCTCGGCTTCTGACTCGGCGCTTACTGGGGCCAGGTCAGGCTCCCGCATCGACAGCAACGACTGCACCGTTCGCATCAATCTAAAAAGAAAATGTACATATGATTGACGAGTCTTTAAAAGCACGGGAAACTTGTGAAATTATATTGAGAAAATGATGCTGTTCCAACTACATCGTGTGGTAGTATTTACCACATGATGTAATAATAAATGTTCATTGCAATAAAGCGACAATCCCATTTGATATAAAGTATTTAATTCCACGTACACATATATTTATCGCTTACATTCAAGAGGTATATGAGAATTAAAAAGAAGGATATTTTACATAAACATGTTTTCAACGTCTGAAAAAACGGGAGGCCTGAACTTCATTTGTGGTCGGTAGATTATTGTATTCTTTTCTCCAATGTCCAAAAGCCAAGTTGAAAGAGTCGCGAGTCTGGTCGATCCCCTCGCAGACTTTGAAGAGTTGTTTTTTAATCTCGATCTCTTCGCTGTAGAGCGATTCCAATTCTGTTAGGGTTTCAGTAGCTTCTTGCACTCTTTTTTTCTTTGTGGTACTTACTTTAGCGTATTTTAATTTTTCTTTTTTTTCGTCGGAGTTCTCTCTTTCGGATGAGTCATTCGATTTGTGCTCTATTTGTTCGGCCTTTTTCTTTTGGTCTGTAAAGAAATACTTTTTCGTATAATATCGGATGAAATTTTCAGATACAAATAAAAATTATCGAATTTCAAATTGAATCGGAAATTTTTCAACTTATTTACTCACCTTGGTCCTTTTCATTCTTTTCCCGAGTGAATAATAATAAATAAATAATATGAAGTGAATAATAA
Source organism: Zelostemma sp. ZL-2020 (assembly GCA_022816865.1). Lineage (NCBI taxonomy): Eukaryota > Metazoa > Arthropoda > Insecta > Hymenoptera > Platygastridae > Zelostemma > Zelostemma sp. ZL-2020. Next base: position 1,394 of record JABFQM010003195.1, read on the forward strand.
ATAATAATAAAAAATACACGAGTGAAAAAATTGTACAAAAATGGTCGTAACGAACAATTGAAAATTTTAACAGTTTTTTAAAAGAAAAATGTTTATTTCTTCGCCAATTTGCATGTTCGATTATTTATATTGTTCACGGGACTATTTGCAACAACTTGACCGTGGCGTTTTGAAAAATATTCATTTGCCAAAAAGATACATGCATTTGTTTAAAGAATTGTTGACCTTCTTACTGAACAAATGCATGTATCTTTTCGGCAAATGAATATTTTCCAAAACGCCACGGTCAAGTTGTTGCAAATAGTCCTGTGAACAATATAAATAACCGAACATGCAAATTAACTAAGAAATAAACATTTTTCTTCTAAAAAACTGTTAAAATTTTCAATTGTTCGTCACGAGCATTTTTGTACAATTTTTTCACTCGCGTATTTTTTTTCACGAAGAAGAAGATATTGTTGAATAAATTATACTCTTATATTAAATGTAATTAATTATGTTGCATTATAAATATTTTTTTCAATTCGCCCTTGCATTAAAGTATCGATCCACCTTAACCGTTATGAATTTTAACAAACTGCTCGAGCCAAAAGTTGTGTTTTTGTGTCTACTAAAGATTCTACTTTGCAGATTTTCAAAACATGGATTTTTTGGAAGTTACGTCTCAATATTTAATAATATTTCGCGAATATTTTGAATTTTCCCAGCAGCGAGTTTAATACAATTTTTTCCGCCGTTTGATTTGAAACAGAAGTTTATTCAAATCGTCGGATTTTTCGTGATACAGCGCGATCGGCTCGGCAAACAAACATTATTTTTGCAATGCATAAATGTGATACGTAAAAGATACAAAAATCCAGATCGTGTCATTCGCCATGCATATAAAACATCGAAAAAGATTTCAAAGTTATATAGATGGCAAATGAAAATCTATTGGAAAAATGGTTATTTACTACGTATAAACTGAAAGTAGCAGTTTCATTTTAAAATAAAAATGAGTTCACTATTTCTGATTAATTTATTATTGATTTTGTCCGATATCTCGTTTGGGAATACAATTTATGAATTTCTGATTGGTTTTCGGTATTAATAGAAAACTCTTCACTCGTTTTTTACTCGACATTTTTTATAGGTAGAAAAAAACACGAAGTCAAGCAAAAATATGATTTATTTATTCATTTATCTATTTTAGAATAAATAAGATAGAAAATGATTATAATATACATGTATTAATTTAGAATTATAACGGAAAATAATGTTTACGATCGAATCATTTTTTAGAACAGTTTATTCTGGTTGAGAACCTCTTTCGTTTGATTGGATTGTTGATTAAGGATGTTCAGGAAATGAGTTTATCAAAAAGCCATTTTTATAAAAAAAACTGTTTTCGTAGAATGTTGAATAAAAAATCATGATGTGATCTACTGAAATTGTATATTACTTACCACCGCTTCACGCGATTTTTTAAGAAATTCTTCCATTTTCACTTAGTTATCACTTCTTTAGGTTAAGTAATATTAATTCAAATGTTTTGTCGAAGATCTTGAAGTTTTTCTGTTACGAAAATGATTAGTGGAATTTTAAATCATAAAATGACAGAGAAAACACTAAAAATTCGAATAACAGCGATTTTGTAAGTTATAAAAATATCGTGCAGCGAGTGATAAGGGAAACACTTGTTATCACACTGATAGGTGCTGTAGGTGCTGACATCTGTGTAAAAATGATATATTACAGAAACACAAATCGATATTACATCGGTATTAATGAAATAATGACGCGAGTAAAGTGATTTGTTTTTTATCAGTATTCGGAAATAATAATAAAATTATATATTCATATTTTTTAGTAAAAAAACACTTGTTATCGATTCCTGATAAGTCAAGTTTCTTTATTTTTCACTTTTTTATGCGTTTTAATAATCTCTCAAAAGCGCAATTATTTTCAAAAATCATTTCCGAATAATTTACATAAAAATACTATTTTTAAATAAAAATTGTCTAGGGAAGTTTAAGGCGCGTAGATCATTTGGTTGGCAACGATGTTCTAGAACCAGATTCACCATTCAAAAAGCGTTGCTATCTCTGTTTACCGCCCCCGAGTAAAAAAAGACAATACTACTCGCAAAGCATCTTTGGGGACTTACCAAGTGTGTTTCGTCTCTTTCTAGACTCGTGCATTGAAAAGAGATGAAGTTACAAATCACGGAGAACCAAGCGAGACAACCTGCGGTCAATGAATCCTGGCTTGATCATCTGTCAGTTCTGAGTGTGTGGTGCAAATATAAATATGCTCCCGTCTCGCACTATCGACAGGTTGTGCATTTTATTACATAGTAATATTATCTCCCACCGAGAAAGTGCTATAAGTTTTCAGTTTTTATGGTTTCTCGACATTGACAACGAGCGGAACCGTGTCACTTGCGGAAAAGCCGTATACAGGGCGTTCGCGGAATAACAGTGATCGGTGCTCAACTATTCTTGACGGACGAACTGATAAAATCTCATTATTTTCGGTGTATAAACTTGTTTCCGCAACGGGTCATGTCTCAGTACCGTTCGCTCATTCGTCGCTATTGCGTTGTTTCGTGAATAATAAACGGTCTCGGAATATTTATAAGTCAATCAAAAATTGATTCTCGCCTCTTCCTTTCCGAACCGCGATCGATCGTCCAAAAAAATGTAATCGCCGCTTTTTTACTGCCGGAATTTCCACGGATTAATTTTCTTTAAATTTTGTAATATTTTTAAAAAGATTTTACAGAAATGGGAAACTGATTAAATTCTATAAATAATTCATTGGTTTTGTTGTTTTTAAAGAGGAAACTGATGTTTTCGAATTTATTGATATTTTTTTTTTATATTTCGAAAGTTGGTAATACAAATTTGATTTTTTTCAGGAGAAAAGATGTCGCGCTCCAGAGGGGTTGATTTGTGAGGAAAAGGGGTGATGCATTTCGAAAATGCGTTTCAACAAATTGGAGCTGATGACACTGGCAGCGCAGCCCTCGCAGAAGTTCGAAAAAGAGGGCACTTTATTCGTCAAAGAGCGCCAGGAAGGCTTCTTTCGAAGGACAGAAAGTGAGCGTTCTTTTCCGCCTCGAAATCCTAATTTCGAGAATGAAATTTGATCCGTCGATTCGATCATAGTCTAGGGAAATATGCATGTTTATTCAAAATTTTATTTTTGTGATTGAAGTTTTGAGAATTCCGCGGAATTCGATTGAAAAATAATGCAAGTTTACCCATTTTTCAGTGTTGGGGAAAATGATTTTAAACAAAATTCGAATTGCAGGGGACTCTCTTTTCAACGACAAATATTTTCCCACCAATAGTCCTCAATTTAATAACAATTATTCAACTTTTCTTCAAGTCTTCAACAACCGGATTTTCCACTTGAATAATGCTTCGAATCACCTCTTTTAGGAATCAGGAAAAAATGTTTACCCAGCACTGTTATAACTGAATGTAAATTTCTGAAATTGACTTAGAATTTTGCATCCATAGATGTTTTTTAAATTTGTTTTACTATCGAAAACTGTTGAATTTTACTAGATTTGCTATATTTGATTTCATTGACAGTTACTTTGTGCATTAAGTTGTTTATACAATGTTAGATGTTTGACGTCATTGATGTTTGTTACACTTCCATATTCTCGATTGCCGTAATCCGATGTGTTATTTACATTACTGAAACATACACATGTAAATGAAACGCATGATAGTGTGCCAACACGAAAAATAATGATGTCATGATAAAACTATTTTATTGAGGCATATGCGAGTGCTTAAATTGCTTAAATACATATTTGTATCAATCTGTTATCGATAACGATAAATGACAATTGATTCACACTGTTTCACATCTTAAATAATAAAATAAAAATGATCATTTTCAAGCTCTCGCATTAGCCAAATCCAACGTAACGTCAATGATTCACAATCAATAACTTTTGTCTGTTCACTAAAAAACTGTAACTACACGAAACCATCAATATTAATTACTCTAAAAAAATCGGATGCAGAATCGACGCAGTAAACAATAACGTTTTAAATTTCCTAACCAGAAAATGATTGTTTTTCCTCCGAGATTAGCAATCAATCACTCGAGCCCTTGGAGAAGAAAGGCAAACACGAAAAATCGATGAACATGTATTTTCCTAGATTAATGCGCCGAGAAATGTACATAATACGGGCCGGTTAATGACGACGAGTGGGGTGAAATTTCCAGGTACAAGTAAAAATCTAAACAGCAAAAGACAAAAGGGGAAAACACATAAGAGCCTGCGAGATCTCAGTTGCGTTACAGCGAACACAAGTAAAGGTACAAACAACATCGTGTGAATTTAGAACTTTTTTCCCGACCATCCACCTCCCTGCGATTAACAATTCCACTCTTTAACGTGTCCGTGTTTGCAGTATTTAGGATTCGGCCTCTCGATTCGCCGCAAATGCCGAGTAGTAATGCGATCTCGTAATTCCTATACCTGCATCTTTTTATGGTAAATATCTGGCTTCTTCTTGTGCAATGCGCGGCGACACTTTGCACTCCAGCTTCCCCGGAAGGAGAAGGCTTTCTCGTCCTCGCATTTCATGAACGAAACTTGGCACGAAACGACACGGCACAGAAAGAACAAAAAGACACCTTTTTTACGATGCGATCGAAAATTCGTAGTCCTTCATTTACACGAGCTTAGAGAGAGCATGCATGTAACAAGAGAAACGAAAAGTTTTGGTTTTTGTCTAATTCGCATGCAAGGCTGGTCTTTTTTGTTATAGAGAAAAGAAAACGTAGAAAATTGAATGTTTAGAATTATTCTCGCATCCATTTGTGTCTCGATCGATTTTTCAGTCCGGGCAATTTGCCCTTGTAAATAAATTTGTGACTTTTATTGTGCAGCGAGTTTAGAGCGGTGGTGCAGACTGCGGGGGAATCTTCTGTTTTATTTCAAGTCCCGGGAACAGTGGTCGGAACCGTTAGGGGTAATTGTTTTGGAGCAGTGTTCCTTCCGGATAGAACCGCCCAGTAATCAGATCCCGAATGGATTTAGCATAGGTAAATATTTTCTTTGTTTTTCTTTTTCGTACAACTTGTTGATGAATTTTTTGTTTTTAGTGTTCGACGGTGGATTGTACCAACATTTGGGGGCCGGCACGACGGAGGAAAGGGACAGCTGGATGCAAGCGCTCCAGATGGCGAGTTACGAGTGCATGCGGAGCCAATTGTTATCCCTGAGGCAACGAATCGAAATTTGCAGCGGCCACAAGCACGACACGGACATACAGATGATGCGACTGCAACGTGGAATTTCGACCGGTAATTCCGGAAACAGGAAACATTCGTTACCAGGGTTGTCATGTAACCTGGGAATCTGGAAAACTTGGAAAAGTCGGGGAATTGTTCATTTAATTGTTTTTATCAGTTTGTCATTAATTGCTGTATCAAAAATCATTATGTGGCAAAGCCTGATTTTCCAGTGTTTACAGCCAGGGAATTTTATGTAGAAATTAAAGTAGCAATCCTGGTTACCAATAATTAATAATTGAGAAAAAAGATTGATGACTTGATTTAAAGGAATCGGCATTTTCAGATCCATCGGAAATTCCAATGTGCGAGGTGTCTTTAGCTTGCGACAATCTTTTGTGTGATGGACACGGTCGACCGCCCAATCCTGTGCTGGAAATCGAGGTTCAAACGAGCCGAAAGAAGAATTGGATAAAGTACGCGAGAACGGAAGTCATGGAGGTAAAACTCTGAAAACCAATCACGGAGATATGTATTTAATTTTTTTCTTTTTCGCAACAGAAAAGCAGCAATCCTGGATTTTTAACGACCGTGACTTTTCGCGCGAGCGACGGTTTGATGACCGAGTCGAAGCTGAAAATCACAGCGTATGACGTCAGGGAAAGGGTCAGTCAGACCGCGACCCCCATAGGAAGCGCGGTGATGACGTTCAACGCTGTTCAAGACACCCCGAGGTTCATTTCGAGACGATTCATTTTCTTCATTGATTAATTGTGAATGTACGACGTGGACTTGACAAGATTTTTTTTGTTAGATTAAGGATACCGTTGAAATCGGCTAAAGCGACGACGGTTGGGTTTTTGACGATTAATGTTTGGAATCTCGAAGCCGAGGATAAAGGGAACAGCACGGAAAGCACGCCATCCAGAAACGTGCCAAATAATAGCAGTCAAGTAATTTATTTATTTACTGGTGCTTGAAAAATATAGCAAATGTAGGATGGTTAATATACTTTTTTTGTGCTTCAGTTATTTTGCCATAGACGTTCGCAGTCGCTACCTCCAAGACTTGGTACAAAAATAAAACTTCCGCACCAGGGACAACTTAAATTGTTGTTCGCTAATCCTTACGTACAAACTTATAGGTAACGTAAGAAAAATCTCATATTCAAAGATGTAAATTGAATATTATATGAAATGTTCAATAACGGTTTTATTTTTGAAGATTTCACTCGGGTTTGGGTGGCGACATTTGCGTCCACGAAACGATGGCGGAGAGCAAACTTTGTTTCCAGTTCCCTCAGCAATTACTGTAAATATTTAAAATATCAATGTAAAATTCGATAAAAAATTAGATTATATAAAATCAACGTTGTTTCCAGGGGAATTTGGATTCAAGAAGAAAAAGAGCTTCTGCAAGAGGTCGCGGGGATGGGTGAGCTCCGAGAACCCTGGCATACCAAACAGGTCGAACTCCTCGATCGCCACTTGCACCTTCTGCATTTATACTCCCAAGCGAAAGAAAATCTCGCCGCATTCAAAGGTGCAAATAATTCGTAACTTCGGCCAATTCATTTTAAAACAAATCTCTTTTTTGCAGGGAGTCATTTCAAACAGTCTTCCCGCAAAAACGACCGAACCCTGGAATTCGCCCCGTTGAATTTGCACCTGCAAAGAATGTGGGTTCATAACGACACGCTGAACAAATGCGGTTTCTACGATTTTATCAGCGTTGGTGCCTTCACCGCGCATTCGCATAAAAATAAAAATGGCGGTCTCATTCGGTAAATTCAAATTTAGTTTCATATTTGTATTTTCCATCTTTACAAGCGATTACAAAAATTTATGTTTTATAGTTTGGTGCAAGCCTTAAAAGAGTCGCCGACCCGGTGCAGTCAGCTTTACCAGGGCACGTCAAAAATCACAATGGCGCACGACGCGATCCAGGCAATCAAGCAGTTACGTCGCGACGTCGTCGAAACAATGCGCTCTCTCATGAAACTTGCCAAGGAGAAACAAACCAGCGGCATGTTAACAATCTGCGAAGACATGATCTCCAAAACCAGGATACTCCTGAGTCTCTGGGACCCGGGGCTCGTCGAAGAAGCGTTAACGTTTCTAGAAGAGCACAAAGTCGCGAAGATCGCCGAGGAAATCAGCAACGAGCCAATGAGCCTCGACTTCAAGGCCAACCAGTCGCTGTCGCCCTTCAGAAGGATCACGCAGCAGCTGAATTTTGATTTAAAAAGCCCGGACTTTGACGACTTTGTTACCCCAGACACTCCTGAATGCGTGCACGACATCTGGGCAAAAGAAAGCACGCGGAACAAGTTTGTTTCGTTCGCCGTGAGAAACGAGATTATCCGAAATGAAAATAACGAGATGCAATCGTTGGATGAGAATTTTGTGATATTCCCGGAGGTCGAGGATGAGCCAAGGATCACGGAGGCGATAGAGAACGGGAAATTGGAGGACAACAACAACGAGGACGACGAAAAGAACGAGCTGGATCTGAGCAAGCGCTTCCTCGACATGCAGAAAATGTGCAACTCGCCCTCGGCAAATTACTACAAGCCCACGGACGAGCCGGAGCCTTGGGATCTCACCCAGCTCAACATCGAAGCGAGCGTCATGTGCCTGGTCTCGAAAGTCAAGTTCCTTTGTGGTAGATGTAGCAGTCCTGCCGTGCGACTCAGGAATAAAAATAGTCTGGGCCGGACCCAGAGTTTCAAGAGTTGCTTGCCGAACAATCGGAACGTCGCAGGGGTCGTTACGACGCAGCCGAAAAATGGGATCAAAAGTGAGGAAGCGAGTAAGCTTTTGGAGAACGCAAATGCCTCGAAGCAGCTGAACAGTCCGGGTTCGGAGAAGCCGGTCATGGCGTTCTCGAAGGCGAAAGAGGGTTGGACATTTTTCATTTAAATTCTGGTGTAAATTTTATGTTTGTAATACAACTTTTATTTTTATTTTTTAAAAGTTTGTCAAGCTGTGGATTCGATGACGAGGGTGATAAAGAGTAACTCGGGTCAGAGAAACAAATTTACAGAGGGGTTGGACTTTGCCTCGATCGTGGACTGGACGAGCGAGCTCAGGCCGAGCATGAAGAAGCTTCGGCAGGCGATGGACGGTCTTTTGAAAACTGCTAGGCTCACTCATTCTGTATTTCGAGTGCAGGAAGACGCTAAGAGCGCCCAAAGGGCCTGCAACGTTCGATACAGAAGGGACGTGTGCTTCAGCCAAGCTGTTAGTACTTAATTTGTGTAATTCTAATGGAACATTTACTTGTTTTCTAACTGTTTTTCATTTTTTTTCAGCTTACGGCCTTAGTTTCCGGTTTGATGGCCAAACTTTGGTGTCAAAGACCCGACCCCATGTTTCTCCTGATTTTGACGACGCTTGGGCCACTTGTGTCTTTTGAGGCGTTGCTGAGTTATCACGGCGACGAGATCGACATGTGGGGAGACATGGCAGTTGCCGTCGAGGACATGCACACCGTTACTTTCACCCTTTCCAGATGCGGCATCCATGCGAAGTAATTACTGCGTTCATTCGAATGGATGATCACTTTTCATCTTTTTCTGACAATATTTGTATTTTAGACTCGACGGGAAGCCCACAACCGCCACTCAGTTGCCGCTTCCACGAGTTGTTGGTTCCCGGACGGCTCTGACCGTTCTTCTTCCGGTCCCGGACGCAATTTACTCTCTCCTTCCGCTTGTCCCGTCTTCCAGGCAAACTCTGTCTTTCAATGTTACTCCAGTTTTCTTTAATATAGGCATTAACGAGATGGCCTCTTTGGCCGAAAGTCTCGGAACCACAAAACCTCAGGAAAAAAGCAACGTGGACAATTTCGATCGACTCAACGAGTATTATTTGAGGTTCAAGAAACTCAATTTACCAACCGAGCAAACGTCCACTCGAAGTGCGTACATCGAAAAAGAAAAGAATAGTAAAGTCAGTTGCTTGAATTGAAAAATTTTGTTTTGTTTTAGTCGGAACTCGATCCCCGTTGAATCAGACCTTGGTAGACATGATGACGAAGTTGAAGTCGAGCGTCCTCACGAAAGTCAACAAAAACGTCGAGATTTTGCAACTTTCGTCTCAAATTTGTCGTAGGATGCGCGGCCTCAGATTCACGAGCTGCAAGAGCGCGAAGGATCGAACCGGAATGTCGATAACCCTAGAGCAAGTCAATATTTTGGCAGCCGAGTATCATTTGGCGGAGCACGAAATTACAAAAGCCCTTGATTGCATGAGGAGGTGAGGAGAAATGAGGCATTGGAAAGGAAATAGAAAATTTAAAAAATGTTAAATTTTTTCCAGTGAGGGCTGCAGGAGGGAAAACGCATGGAAGAACATCGGCGTGCGGAAATACGCTTTTAATAGTCTGCAAATTTGGACGCTGCCAAAGCTGTATCGGCCTCCTGTAGGAACCTACGGCTCGGCGCAGACGTAAAACGGAGCGGGCATTGAATTCAATTACTTAGTTGTTTAGTTAAGCTCTATAAGAGTAAAGTAAAATGGTGATAATCGAAACAGTGAGATGCAATGTTCACAAAAGGTGCTAATATTTGTTCGATCGATCATGTATTTTATATGTTCCATTTATTATTCGGCATTGCGTTGGCGAGCATTTTGAAAATGTGCAGTGCCATCGAGCGAGAATTAGTTTGATGAAGTTGCGGCGCTCTTTAGTTTTCAGTCATGTACATAACAATATTTTTTATAACGCGCCTTTGCCAGTTGCGATTATTTATTAACGCATTATTTTAATCTTGCTTTTAGTTACATGGAAATACTCACAAGCAATGTTTGTTAGAAAAAATGTGTCCGAATTTCGAGCGTTGAGAATAGTTGAAAATGTGTTGTGTTTATATGAAGGTATAATTTATTTCCTTAGACAACGAAATTGTGTCATGAAGAAAATGTCGTGGAATGAAAAAATACGGCTGGGTCGGATAGCGAGATTTCGAATAACTTGATAACATTGATTACGATGAAAATCATGCACAAACTATTGGATACTTAATAAATGCATTAAAAATTAATTTCATGTTTCATTCAACTCGGGTGCTTTTTTACAGGGAAAAAAGCTGTTTAATTCGAGCCGCGGATTTACGACCCGAACCGTCTAAACATAGACGCGTAGGTGTGCGAACGGCACACGCAAATGTATCTCGCTTGAACGAGCCTCTCCACGAATTTAACACGCCTCGAACTCCGTTCTCGGATTATCTCCGAACGATCTTTTTCCCCGGAAAAAAGCGATTTCCCGGTGAAGATTTTACGTTTTTCGCTCAGCGTCGCTACGGTCGTTCGCCGAAGAGCCTCTTTTTCCCGAGGAGCAGTGCTGCTGGCGGCGGCGAGCCTCGCGCTATATCGAGAGCACTCACGCGAGCTTCGGCTCTCAGCGCGGGGCAGAGCTCGCGATTTTTCCGCCTCGGAACACTCGTGCCTCGAGGGAGCCATGGGCAACGCCTCGAGGAAGTCTTCCTACCCCAAAGGCCCGTCCTCCTCCGGGAGCGCCGGGAAAAGGGTGCGCTGGGGCGGACCAGGTACGTCGACACACAGGCTCTTCGGCCAAACATTTTTTATCGTTCCTCGCTACGCTCTATTTTCTTTCCACGCGATTTTTCCAATGCGAAATTTCCCGATGCCCCCGATTCCGGGAATAAATGACGAGGAACGGGAAAATAAATGTCGGCGGGGTTGTCTTCAATTGGAGCGCGTGGCAATCGCGTTAATCAAAGTGAACCGTGGACTACAGGTGCCCGTTGACTGGACCGAAAGCAACAAGTGCAAGTGAATTTATCTCCGAGG
>JABFQM010003196.1:0-12452 GCA_022816865.1 Zelostemma sp. ZL-2020
TACCCTGGTGCTAAAAAAGAGTATTCCAAAATAACGCCAAACGAGTGATAGAACTACGCCGAAAAATCGTCCAAAATCACGCCGAAAAGTTCATAACTGACGCGAAACTTACAACAAAACTACGCGAACGCGTTCCAAAATAACGCCGGACTTGCAATCCACTATTCCGCCGTTTGGAACATCTGCGTAGTTTTGGTCACGTGAGCCAGAACTACGCCGAACTTAGCCAACTTAACGCCTATCACCAGCACGGCGTAGTTGTGGTCCTGAGCCGCGTTCATTTAAAAATTGACTCTTGCTGGAGAAAAATGGAGCAATACCGTTCCAGAAATACGCGAAACTGTGCAACTTTAACGCTCGTCATTCGCGCGGCGTTATTATGGTTCAAAGTGGCGTTAATTCGGAAAATGGTCCCAAAATGACCAAAATACGTTATTTTCGCGTTCCAAACGTTCTAAGCCGCGACCAGCGCTTATTTTTACAGTAAATAAATAAAGGAGCCAAACAAGGTAAATAATATACTACATTTTATTACTTTCTCGCTACATAACTGTAAACCCACAAATATCTATGGATGGGAAATAGCTAGAAGAACAATGAATGAAGAATAAATACTCGAGGAGAACATAATTTTTTTCAAAATTCCAAACGTCTTTTGGTCTTATCCGCAGTCTTCTTCCTCTTGCGAGCTGCGGTAATAACATTATCACTCTCATCTTCGGAAATCTCTGCTTGTTCCACGATTCGTTTGACCTTTTTTTTCGCAGCCCTGATAACTTTTTGGAAAGTTTTGTTCACCTTCCCCTGTTCTTCGCCGACCATGTGCTCCTTGTACCCCATGTTTTTTCTTAAGAAATCGGCATGTTTGGTAACAACCGCATCTCTTTTCAGCGGAGACAGTACCGTCAGATTGTTGTTTTTCTTCACAACATTACGCTGCGCAAGAACGTTCGCACCCCAGACGCCAAACGACAATGCTTTCAGACATTCATAAGAACTTTTGGCCTTATTGGCTGCAGAATAAGCATTCAGATTGCAGTATACATCTGTAGCAATCTTCACTTTCTTCTCGTCATCTATATTTTGTATTTCAAGGTCCTGAGAAACGTTTTTTGTTTCTGAAACGTACATAAATAATATTAATATATACTACTTTTAGCTTAATTTCATGTTAATTGTAATCTGATGCCCCATGTTCTAACTGACATTTTACGTTGCTGAAAATCGAAAGACCCTCTACTCCTGTAAAACTGAGCTTGTACACTGAAAAGACAAGTGTCTCGAAGTGTTTTCGCAGAACACGTTTTTGTAGTCTAATTTAAGATATTTTGGCTTACAAGTCTTGAATTTGACTACAGAAATGTATTCTACAAATACACTTGTTTTTAGAGTGTTGGTCTCATATTTTTACATTCGGGTATTATAGGTATGAGAGGTATGAGGTATATGGGTATATGATATATGAGCCATGTACTAAATCCATATATATGCCATATGTGACCTTTTTTGCCACATTTAGTGAAACAATAATAGTATAAAACTCCATGCGTATAATTTTTCGGCATCATGCAACGAAAGTTAGTCGCTGAAACTCAACAGTGCTCAGTTTTTACAACTGTTCTCAGTTGTAGAGTACTGTCTTCTACAAACTGTCATTCATTTACTTTTTTTCTCTTCTCTCTGGGCATCATGTTGTAATTGTAAACGTGCCAGAATTTGCAGAGCTATTTCATTAGAAAATCCATGTTTTTCATTCAAATTATCGTACTCTCTTTTGAAATGATCTTTTCTTTCTTTTTCTGAATAGATTTTTTCTTCAATTTCGTCGATTTCGTCTTGAATTTTCTTCAAAGTCGACTCAAAATCATTACTTTTCTTTGCTGATGAACATCGAATCTGTGAAATGAAATTCTCATTGATTAAATAGAAACGGTAAATTTCGTTTAACAAAGGGACCTTTTCGTTGATTTTTATCGATAAGGTTGAAGATAGAAATATATTAAACAGGAGATAAATGAAGACTCCAACAACACCGGATAGTTAAGAATTCACGAAAAACGCATGGTGTGACTTCGAGCTTGTGGCGATTCCAATCAGTATAATGTGCCCTAGAGCATATTACTGTTTGAAATCGACTATGTGACATCAACTCAAACATAAAAACGCCCTATGTCAGCTCTTGTACAAATTATACAAATAAAAATTTGTAACTTCACACTTGCTCTTTAATGATAGACAATTGACGCATTAGAGATAAACGAATTTTTTTGGAGCTTATACAATCATATATAGGTTTATAAATGCATTACATTACTTCATCACTCACGCTGATCGAAGAATCATCCGAATCGTTATTTGTCATTGAATACATCATTGAAACACCCGCTGCAGTAACAGATCCATCAGTTGAATGTTTGTCACTGTTTCTGTTCTTGTCGCTGTCACTATTCTTGTCACTGTCACTGCCATCGCCATTTTCGCTGTCTACGTCAGTATCACCGTCTTTGTCAAACTCCTGTTCTGACATTTCTGTCTCACTGGTTCCAGTCTAAAAAATGTGTGTTTATTTTATAAAATCTGACGGTCTCCTAATTCAAGTAAAGTATCAAATTTTTAAAATAGTCCGGTGTGCCCAAAACATCATTTCAACATTTTCAGTAGGTGTAAAGATTTACAAAACTTTTTATTTGTGAAACGAGTTGAAAGGTAGAATCTAAGATATGTTGATGAACATACGTAAACCCCCTATCCAAACAAGTATACTAAAAACTTGTACAGGAAGTGCTAAAAATTAGTACTCAAAGTACTATGCACCAGTACTTTAGGTACAGGGGACAAGCACTAGTGTAGTACAAGAAGTACTGATGTTCAGTACTTCCAGTACTTAAAGTAAAGGGAATGAATACTAGAGGAGTACAAGAATCACTGAGTGTTACAGTACTGCCAGTAATGAAAAGTATAAGGTGCAAAAGTTATAAATATCTTTCAATTTCTGTTGGTGAAATAAATTATGTTGCAAGAGAAAGTGATGTATTCAAATTCACTGCAGTGATGATGCTGCGTTGAAGTTGATGCTTACATTTTTTGAACCTTCCAGTCCTGTTGAAGGTTTGTCATTTTCAATCATTTTAGGAGTGACTCGAATTGTTTTTTTCAGTGATTGCAAATAAGCATGAACTTTGTTGATTTCGTTTTCCTTCTTCTTTTTGGCATCAGCGCGCAATTCTTTGGTACGCTACAATGACAATATAGTCAGTCACAAAACTTATAACAGGAGCATAATATACGTTTGAAGATGTAGTAACTTTAAGCTAAATCCGTGTATAGCCTAATTGCCTCCTTGTTTTTATGGTATGTACCTTGGTTTTATCATTTGTTCACGATTTTATGATTAATTTCATGTGAATCAACTCAACAGAATCAAGGACGTTACCTTCATATCTGTTTTCTCTTTTCGACGAAAGTCTTGTTTTTCTGTATCGGTTTCACTTTCTGAGTCAAAGTTTAGAGTTGATGAAAAAGATTGCGAGGCTTTTGGGCAATGCGGCCGTTTTTCTCGAACTTGTTGTTCTAATTCTGGTTTCGATGCTATAGTAGAAACAAATATGCCATTGTTATTTTATCAAGTGAGGTCTATATTTATTCTCTAAACCAGCTGAATAAGTCAAAGTTATTGAGAATCAGTCAAAAAGTACCTAATTCGGCAGAAAAAATTAGTTCCCGATTGAGTCAGTGCAGTTATTTTCGACCGATTAAGATTTCTATAGTAAATTTAGGTAGAAAATTAAATTATTCATCAACGTATTAAGTGCTATTAGGGTGATACAATCTCATATGAGGTCAAACACATAATGAAATATTGTATCTGAAAATGTTAAATTAACCCATTTTCACGCATGAAGTCAATTGTCGAATGGAAAAATGGAATGCCTAGTCATTTGTTTTAATTTTTAAAGTTTCAAGTGGCATGTAAATAACATATACAGTTACCATAGACTTGACAGATTGTCAGATTTTGTTAGAAATATCATGTGTTGTTCGTAAAGTTTTGAATGTAAAGAGACCGATACGTCAATGAATTGTGCCTAGGTGCAAGTTTCCAGAGTTATATTGGAAGGAACATTCTACAATTTATTAGGTACTGCGTTATATTGCGAAAATAATTTTGAAAATTCTCAAATTGGTAATTATTATTATTATTATTTATACTTTTAGTTGTCAACATGGCTACTGGAGGATACGGGCGCTATATCGACAAAAATTCCGAGGAAGTCGAAGAACCTCGTACAAGTTTTTATCGAAGAAAAATAAAACGGATAAAAAATGCGCGGGTATATAACTTGAAAACGCCACTAAAAAATGCTTTTGGTGTTTAAAATTGTTCAATTGTTGTTTCGTTCAAGAAAATGTTATTCTTTTCGCTTTAGACACAATTTTTAAGACTTAACCCGGAGTCGACTTCATCTAGCGGAGAAGAAGAAAATGTTGTAGAGATGGATTGGGAGCAGAATATGAATGGCGTAGGTGTGAATTCGGTAAATATTATGTACTTAAAATATTTCCTTTTCTACGATACACTTGCTGTTCATATTCAGATTAAGGAACGAAATCTTTTTTCAGCCTCAAACTGACCAAGCAAGGAGCCCAAGTAGCCGTGAATCAGCGTGTATTGAAAACGATTCCGAGCTTACAAACTTCAGAGATGAAAATATATTGCCTGTGTTAAACGATATGTTAAATGAAGAATTAGACGAAAGGTTTATCGTAAGTAGATAACTTGCAGTCTTCAGATTCAATTGCAATCGTTTTTCAATCAATTAACCGGTTAAACGTACAAACGGACAAAAACGATAGAAAATGAAACTAAGTCTTAATTGAATACACATCACAGAAAAAGCAACCCAAATAAAATTTTCTACTTATTGAGATATTCAAAGTCGAGGAGGGAGGCACGTTCATAAAATTCTGTTTTAATAAACTATCTTATTGTCGACAATTGAATATTTTAACAAAAAAATTATTCTAGGGTCAATGCTTTAATCTATGTGAAGGCTGTGACTTTAATAACGATGCAGAACCGTGCTCTGACGAATCCGAATCAAACGATGATGAATCGGATGTAGAAGGAGAAAGAGAAAATGATTCACAGGGAAATGCAAGTTTCTAATGACTATTCAACGAATAATTTGCATCTAACATGAGACAACATAACATCAAAGGGAAAAAGAACGACCCTAAGAGCACACAATATTTTAGGAATATACCAAAAATATTCCTAAAAATATTTCTGGAATATTAAAATGTCCGACCCTTGTCCTTCAGGCCAATAGTGAAAGAAATATTCTGAGAATATTCTGGTAAAATATTTTTATTTTTCATTTTAAAAATATTCTACCAGAATATTCTTAGAATATTTCTTTTACTATTGGCCTAAGGGACAAGGGTCGGACATTTTGATATTCCAGGGATATTTTTAGGAATATTTCTGGCATATTCCTGGAATATTGTGTGCTCTTAGGGGAAATATTCAAAATTAATTTGTATCATGATCGGGCATGACGTTTTTTTTCATATTCATAAATTTTAATTATCATTATAATAGTCGATTGTGTTTAATGTAAAATAGTCGAAAAATATATTGATAGTTATTATGAAAACCAATGCTGCGCTACATGTTAAATTATATTCCTTTCCGCAGGAAAATGCCTGTGGATTCGTTCCTTTCGACGAAAAACTTGGCGAAACATTATGCGACTGCACAAATACAACTGTTGGCGAAGCGATCTTGATGGTTTTACAATTGGCGAAAAAGTACTTTCTCCCATGGGTAGCCGTGATCAGTATTTTTGTGCTGATCAATAAACTCTATAATCAAGACGTTATCTGCGAGACAAAGTATATGCTGTTTAAGTATTTGTCAATGCCCAAGACATCCTTTGAGTATCATGTGTTCTGCCCACGATGTAAAACGGCGGCTACCCACGGCATAAACAGCGACATACCCAAAACGATCGATTGCAGAAGCTGTGATCATCAATTTAAAACTTCTTCGTCAACATACTTCATATCAATAAATTTTGGAGAACAAATTCGGAAACTACTGACCGACCCGGACATTCGGCAACACATTTCTCACCAGCATCGCAGACAAAACATCCATCAAACTGCATTCGAAGATATTTACGACGGCTATATGTACAAATAATTAACTACCTCGGACGATCTCTGGAATCTTTCGTACGCTTTCAACACGGATGGTTGCCAAGCGGCAGATTCCAGCGGAACTACAATTTGGCCAATATATGGTACAATTCTAGAACTTCCGCCAAATTTGAGATCCAAGCATACGTTTTTAATTGGACTCTGGGTCGGTAAAGAAGCACCGGACATGAATTTATATCTTCAACCGTTTGTAACCGAGGCCAATCATTTATCCACTACTGGTATTGAATGGGATTTAAACGGAGAAGCGATCATAAGTAAAGTATTTCCTGTATGTTGCTGTGTTGATTCTGCCGCAAGATGCACCCTGTCGAATATGACGAAGTACAACGGCTATTTTGGCTGTAATTTCTGTGAACATCCAACAGTTCAAGTTCAGAATTGCCAAAAATATCCAATCGTCATGCCACCCCCGGAGTTGCGCACAAACGAATCCATCGTAGAGAATATGCAGGATTCTAGTTTGTCTGGAGAAACCGTAAAAGGAGTAAAAGGACCAAGTATCCTAATGACATTACTTCACTTCGACTTGTGTGCATCAATGGTTCCCGACTATATGCACGCTGTATTGCTTGGAGTAATTCGACTATTCACGGAAATCATAATATCTTCTCCTGATAAACCGTTCTATATAGGATCACCACAAAATATCCGGGTGATCGATCAACGATTATCATCTTTAAAACATCCGAAGTGCATAACAAGATCCCTACGGAGCATCACGGAAAGAAAGTTATGGAAAGCGTCAGAATGGCGTGCTTGGCTAATTTTTTACTGTTTGATTGTTTTGGATGGAATTCTTCCTGATGTATATCTAGAACACTTGGCCATGCTCGTAACGTCAATACGTATATTACTTCAGAAGTCTATAACTCTAGTAGAATTTGATCGTGCAACTCAATTGTTGTTCAGCTTTGTTATAAAATGCGAAGAACATTTTGGTGAAGCTGCAATGAAATACAATGTACATTTATTACTGCACATTCCAATAAGCGTCCGAGACTGGGGCCCTTTATGGGAAATCAATTGTTTTTCATTCGAAAATGAAAATCGTTTGATTCTCCAATTGAAAAAAAGTCCTGCGAGAATAGCAGTTCAAGTAGCAAACAAGTATATAATGCTGAATTCATTGCCATCATTTGCCAAAAAATTTCCGAATGGCGTTCGGTATAACGAATTTGTCAACAGAGTTTTGCAAAAAAGGGTAAAATTTTCGAAGAAAGTAGAAGAAAATACTTTGATCGGCCGCGGAAAAAATTACGTCTTAAATGAAGAAGAATCACTTTGTTTTGGGAAACAATTGGAATGTTATCGTTATGAAAAAGTCATCCATAATGGATTAAGATACACGACAAATTCTTACAATATGGACGGTAAAACAAATGACTCGATTATTATTACAACGGATGGTGACGTAGGCATTATAACTAATATTTGTTGCTACGAAAGTAATGATAATGATGAACGTACCACAAAAATTTTAATTTTTTTCCAAAGATATCAATTAGCTGAGAATTCGTTAGTGATAGGAACAATAACGGTACCCCACATTACTCAATGTTACTTCGACAATAACCGAAATCTTCACTACTGTGATCCATCATCCTTGAAGGGGCAATGTATATTGCTCAACACAAATGCAAATTTATACATTACGGAAGTACCTTTCGGATGCCTTGGAGATTGAATATCAAGTATTTTAAGATTTATTATGAGTCTCATTGTTATGTCGCGCGGTAGCATTGGATAAAATAAAATTAAACGCTTTGAAAAATTATTGAATTACATCGTTTCATATAGTATTTGTTGATTTCATAGTATGTACTAGTTCATAATGTATTATTTATTGTCTCTCTGTTACTTCCGGGAATGATTGAATACTTTAAAGTGTTCAAAATATCTTCCATATGATAAAAATAAATTAGTAATCAAAAAAGATCTGTTTTTTTACTTTGACTTAGCATGAAGTCATATACTCATGCGAAAGAATTCATGTTTCCATGTACTACTATATCAAAAATACGTACAAATGCGAAAAAATTGAAAGGTTTTGAGAAAACTTGGAAGAATACAAGAAAATTCAAAGAAATGCATACATAAAAGGTGAAAAAATACGAAACAATATGAAATATGTTTTAAATTGTTTTGTATCAGTTTCTATTTTTCCGTATTTTGTTTGCATTCTTCGTTTGTAATTTCTCGCGTTTTTTGTACTCATACATTTTTTGAGGTTTTACATGCACAGAAATTTATTCTCTTCCCTCGTCAAAGGTAAGACACAGTCGGCATTAAAAACTTCCGATGCCGATTGGGTCCGAAAGTGCAACCGAAATTCGGACCGTGGCGCTCCCTTTACACTCCTTTTTCGGAACTAAAAGGTCGTATTTCGGATGTAAACGCTCCTTTCTCTTCTTTCCTTTTTCGGACCAAATAGCTCCGAAGAGAAAGAAGCGTTTACATCCGAAATACGACCTTTTAGTTCCGAAAAAAGAGTGTAAAGGGAGCGCCACGGTCCGAATTTCGGTTGCACTTTCGGACCCAATCGGCATCGGAAGTTTTTAATGCCGACTGTGTCCTTCCTTTGACGAGGGTGAAAACAGTAAATTACACGTTTGGCTTGATCTGTCCCTAAGTTACTGTTAAGAACAGTGAATTTTTGTTTTGAAATCCTAATTTTTACAGCGAAATTTCTCTCAGTGCAATAGAGGAACATGATTTATCAACGATTTTGTTTTTCTTCTAGATCATATGGCCTGGATCGATATAATTTTTCACGAATTGGAAACGCATCCAACTTTGGATAATTTAACTGTGTTCTTCGCTACGCAAAAGTTCATTTCTTCTAGAAACTTGTAGTAAGAATTGGTTTTTGTATGCGTAATTCTGTTTTTGAGAATCTTTCAAGAATTTGATTGCAGAGTTTGCTTTTTCGCAGGCCAAACATGACAGCGATGCATCACAGAACAGTACTTGTTTTTCTATCCCTGATCGCTCAATCATCATTGGCACCAACTCCAAATTCAGTACCTACAGGATGCATAGAAACCTGCAGTTTCCAGCACGACCAGTTGGCTGGTTTGGAGACTCGCGACTTCTCAAAGCCTGGAAACTGGAGCGAACACAATCAATTCGTTAGCCAAGACGGTAACGGAAGGATTCACGAGGAGCACGGACAGTACATAGATGGATCGAAACGAACTCGATACTTGAATCGAAACTACTCGTTCCCTGCGGCTGACCACGCGCAGGGATCTAGTCACGATTTGTCAGCAATATCGAATAATGCGGATAGTTTCGATAACGTGGAACAAGCTTTCAAAGGTTCGCACAAACATGTTGTGGAGAAAGAAATTGCAGGCTTTTCGTCGTCGCATCAGCAAAGAAGAATGGAAGAAATGCGAAGATTTATGAGTGCACTGCAACAGCAGCAGCAGCAGCAGCGCGATACTTATGGCGATAGCGCAGCGTTGCGGAAAGAAAATGCAGAAAATTTGAGTCCAAGTTTTCGAGATTCGAGCGACGGGGGGAATTGGTCAAAGCTGAATAGCTACAAAGCTGATGGTGATCGCGCTCGAATTTTCGTAGAAGAGGGCCAAGTGGTGTCGGGGCCTGAAACAGTGAGGTACTATAAGAAAAACTATACTTCCAGTTATTCGACGGCGAGTAACGTGCCAACTTCGGGAATTGGATTGAGTCTCCAAAGAGAAATAAACACTCTGCACAGACAATTGCAAAATGATAACGGGCGGGAAAGAGTAAGTCTCGCTACAGATACGAGCGCATCAGCGGGTAATGACCTGCAGGTGTCCGAGAGCTCGAATTACCCACAAAATCGAGGCAGCGATTATCCTGCGAGATATAACGGCGCTGCACTTGACAAAGGGGAGCAAAATCTTGACAGCGGGAGAGAAGACACGCAAATAATAGCTAATAGTGGGCCAACACATTTCGGACCAACGTCGATCGCAGGTTCGAGCTACGCGACTTCGAGTCATGGTGCATTTGAAATGACGAAGAGTAATTCTGGAGCTCGTCGCGTAATGCCTTTCATCGTGCCATCGTCGTCCAACGCCGGTCAAGGGGAAAATTATAGAAACGCGGCCGCAGCGTCGCACGATGGTGCTAATTTCCAGCAAGTACAAAGTTCTTATTTTGGCACCGCCCGCGCCCCCCCGCCCTTTCAGCAGCCACTGCAGGGTCAGTATGGACTGCCGCTGGCTTCCAATTCTGATAGCCAGCCGCGTAATAGTGGCAGTCATCTCGAGTGGCCTGCATCGCAAGATTACATTCCAACACTGCAGGATGATAAACGGACCTACAAAGAGAGTCAATATAGCAGCTGGAGTGCGGGTGGAACTGGCACGAGTCATAGCCACGGCGCTGCTCATTCCTCGACGGAACAACGACGACAAGAACAACAACAACGGTACGAAACCCGGAGTGGTGCCGGCGGTCAAACCGACGGATCCTATGGGCAAATTTCATCTCGCGCAGAGCAGCAAGCTGATTATAATCAACGTGCCATTGATAGAGTGCCCGATGCTCAAACGGGACGAATTCGAGAATACGAACAACATTCCTCTCGAACGAAAGAGACGAGCATGCCTCGGCATGATGAATATCTGCAATTACGGGAAGAGAATCAAGCCCGTCAGGGGTTGATTCACGATTCTGCACGGATCCATCGCCCGCACGATTTCAACTACGCTCAGCAACGGCGTTCGGACCAGCAGCTCCCAGCAGCTCCCAGAAATACTTATGTTGGCCCAACGGACGAGGAACATTTCCATCGGTCGTATAGGACACGAACCGATCAATTGGTGAGTGGTGTTATCGACGTGCAGCAGGGATCAGCGGCCGAAGCGCTCGATTGTACGGGAAAAGAAGCCGAACGCGCTTCATATTCCTCGTCGCAATACAATAGGAAATACAAAAGAGATACTACACGGAGGAAAATTATATTGTAAAATTAACGATACATCTATGAAAAATTATTAAAAATTGGTGAGAAATTACTGCATTTTCTGTTAAAGATGTACCTTAACCGGAATTGTATTAATATATACCACACGCTGAAAAATATTATTACTCGGATATCATATATTCTAAAACAATTTTTTTTTGAATATTTACAACACTCGTGTAGTAAACATTGAAATGCATTTAATAATCACGCGGGATTATAATATTATTACATTTCTAATAATATTTCTTATTTTAAAATTCCAAATGGAAATTTGGGAAGGTGAGGAAAATAGCGTTCGCTACAAAAAACGTTTACCCCATAAAAGGAAACTAACTAAAAAGAGCCAAATCTCCCGCATGCGCGTCAACGAGGATAACTTTGCTGAACAATGATTTGTGGTGGGTTACTCAAAACAAATTTTAATAACAAGAAAAAAAAATACAAAAATTGTTAGCCACCAAATATACAGCCTAGGGGAAAAAAAGCAGACATACGAGAATCACTACGGGAAAAAAGAAAATAATACTTTTTAATATCAAGTTCGGTTAAATTCACGAAACCTTCGCGAAACATTTTTTTTAAAATAAAAATCGAATAATTAATAATAACATAAAAATAATTGTAACCAAAAAATATTACAGAAACCAATTTTGTTTGCAAACAGTTAACCCATGTGGGTTAACTTTGTGGTAAACCCACCTGGTAAACCCACGTGGGTTATCCAGGCCAAAAAACCATGTAGGTGAACCAGGTGGGTTTACCATGTAGTTAACCCACATGGGTAAACTACATGGAATTTTACTATACGATTTCTGGTGAATATTCGAGAAACTGTCAAAACGGCACAAGTTGCGATAGATCACATAATTCATCAATTCATCACATCTTCTAATTCTTCGAGATGACGGGCGTAACAATAAATTATCCCCTTCAAGGACCTGAACATTTCCTTTCTAATCGTCTTATGTAACAGTGAGACCATATTTGAAACACGCCCTCCTCTCACTAATGCACTGTCATCTTAAATTGAGACAATCGATGGCATATGACAATTACTTTCTATTCCCCCGCCCAATGGGAAATGAACATAGGGGCCCATACCGTGCCAGTACTCTCCCCAAGAAGAACCGGACCGTCTAATAGTCGTCTATTTCACGTGTCCAGCGAAAACACGGACCGTCTAAAACACGTACCATTTTCGGCTTGTTCCGTCTTTTAGATGACTTTTAGACGCTTGAAATGGCGATTTATCGCGTGCATGCGT
>JABFQM010003197.1:0-12453 GCA_022816865.1 Zelostemma sp. ZL-2020
TGAGCCATGTCACCCTGAAAATTGGTGAGCCATCTCTCCCTTTTGTAAGGTAAGATTGCGTACTTTGTGTTTTCCGAAAATTAACCTCGACAATGAAAAACACGTGAAAAAGGCTTCTAGAACAGCCACATGCTTCGATATGATGACATAGATGCATGAATTAGAAACATTTTGAGTCATAGTTAACAAAACGATAAAGTTAAAGAAAACTTTTCCGTGTTTTCCAGGCAAATTATGACTAGTTATGGCATTTTACTAAAAAAAAACATACACAAAACAATTTTTCGCACCTAACTTTAAATGCATACGTCACAACACTACTAGAAACTGAAGAAAGAAACGATTGCATGCATAATACTCTAGATAGTGTGGGTGCGCCATCTCTCCCGCACGCGCCATCTCTCCCGGAATTACCCTACAGGATTTGTTAAATAATGCTGTTATATACAGCAAAATACTACATAATCTTTTATTTTGCAGTTAATTACAGAAAAAGTTGTTCTGCACCGAAAAACAAAATGATTCATGATAAAGACCTAATATTTATTTTCTCAGAAATTTAGTGAATATACATTTTGTTAAATGAACGAAAAAAAGAACTACTTTATGAATTGCACAGAAGTGAAAGAATTTCAACTAATTTTTATTCCGAATATTTATATATATAATGTAGCTATTTTTATACGACCATGTTCATTTTATTTCATATATACATTTATTATAACAAACACTTCGAACCGTAGACTGTATTTTATTTTTTGATTAAAGAATATTTGAGTCGCTCAAAAAAGTTGCACTTTGAAAAAAGTTAACAACTCTCATGCAATATCCATCGACACAAAGTTTGCATAAATCTGCGGACATAGGCAGTAGCAAATATCGTGCAAAGTTTGCACAAAATTTCATCGAAATTTGTAGCAAACGTGCTTCAGGGTAAATCCACATCTGAGCCAATTGCTAAATTTTGAAAACGCTACTGGATTTAGCGTTGATTTTTACAATATTATAAGTCGGGAGGGACGGGACACAGATTTGTGGGACCTGGGACAAATGGAATTTTCAAATAAACTAAAGAATCCAATAGTTTTATTGCTTGGGTAGTGATTTATTATATAAGTAACAAATTTCTATCCATTTTATTGATAAATAAAAAAGAATTCAAACCTGGAAATGGATGTAAATTAACCTACGCGAAGGAAATGATGAATGAATGCAAATAAATCATTTGCATGCATCGGCATCTTGCAAAACATTGCGAAGCTATCACAGTTCCTCTGATATGTGATCCAACATAGCATGGAAAGCATGGAGTCCATTTTTGTTGCTTATATCTCTTAGTTCTTCACTGATCTGTAACGAATGACTGGGAATTATTGCATGACAAAGTATAACAGAGTAATGCAAACAATTCGAAGTTGATAAAACGGTTCATAAACAATAAACATTGCAGAAAAAAATTGCAGGTAAGTTTCAGTTCTTTATTGAATCCATAAATACAATGTTATACGCGTTATGCAAAGCAAAAATTTCCTAATGAAACAGAATAAAATGCGTTATACAAAGCACAAATTTGATAATGAAACAAAATACAAAATGCGTTATACAAAGCACAAATTTCATAACGAAACAAAATACAAAATGCGTTATACAAAGCACAAATTTCATAATGAAACAAAATACAAAATGCGTTATACAAAGCACAAATTTCTCAATGAAACAAAATACGGAATGCGTTATAGAAAGCACAAATAGCATAATGAAACAAAATACGAAATGCGTTACAGAAAGCACAAATTTCATAATGAAACAAAATACGGAATGCGTTATAGAAAGCACAAGTAGCATAATGAAACAAAATACGAAATGCGTTACAGAAAGCACAAATTTCATAATGAAACAAAATACGGAATGCGTTATAGAAAGCACAAATAGCATAATGAAAAAAACATACAAAAGCACAGTTTGAATTAAAATATGAGATCAAGCTTGTCAACGCAACTTACAAACGAAGATAAATATGCTCAATAAATACAAGTAATATGCACAGCAAGTTCGCATTTGACTAATATACAAAAGCACAGTTTGGACTTGGAAAAAAAGGCGAAGCTTGTCAACTTTACGCTACATGTGTACTGTTGAATTCTTCTCATTCAGAGTAAGACTCGACTCAAATAAAGATTCGATGTATGCAAATGAATACGCACTACTGGTGCTCCCAAACAAATTTCCGAGTCATATTATGACGGAGCTTTGCCCCGATTTTGCGTTCGGAAATTTGTCGGGTAGCTGCAAACATTCTTAGTTTGATATAAGTTATGCAGACGGCTTTCGAGAGAATGTAAATATGGTTCGCATTTTCTGCAGCTTCGTCGAACATGTGTTCCTTCAGAGAGTCAAACAGTGAACAAGGCGGCTGCAAAAGCTCACATAAAACTTTCGAGCAAAGAACAGCGCCGAAATTTGGCTCGAAAGGGGCGACGTCAGTAACTCGGTTGAGAGCTTGTCTGATCAGCATTTCCGTTTGTGCACAAATTTTTATGACTGAACTACTGGGATATACTAAACCCCCTCGATTTTTCGTCATCACCAATGCTAATACTTCAAGGTTTGGCGAGTCTCATCGATCAACCAGGGCGAAGCAGCACGTCTCGTATCTAATTTTTGGCTTTTTCTTGTCTGTCAATTTTTTGACAACCTAATCCGCTATATAAGCAATGGACGCCTCGCTAAATCTTGACAATTCGGGTGGAATTGTACTATGAAGTAGAAGAAATTCTCCCAAAAAAGCTCGATCAAAATCCTCATTTTCAATTTCATTATCTAAACCATACTTCTTTGCTACCTGTAAGTTTGCAGCAGCTTCGTAAACGGAAAGATCATAAATATCCTGTCTGCGCTTTGCAACCGTCGAGGGTACTGTTAAAATGGAAGTATGGTCTTGTGCTTCTACGTTTCCATTCGAAGCACGGATTTGGTGGCGTACCAGCAGCCGCTTGTATGCAGCTATGAACTGCATGCACGTCGGATTCGGGCACCATGAGCCACCGCACTTCTGAATAGCACAAAAGAACAATTCGAGATGATCCTGGCTGAACTTGTACGTGAGTAAATATTGAAGTTGAGACTGCTCGGATTTGACGTACTCGTCGAAGATATGAATGATAGCGACAGCGGATGAAACAAGTCCAAGAAAACCGGTTTTCCTTCTAGTTTCGGTCATGAATATGCCGCGCTCATCACGTATATTCACCAGATATTCGATAGCGTCGGCGACGCTGCTGCTCAAAGTTTGAGCCGCTAAAGAAACGTTCATGATAATTTTGTGATACGCGATATGAGCTTTTTTCAGTCTGTTCCCAGCTTTCAATCCTGCACGTTCTTGATATTCTACCAAATCATGGTCAGCGGTAGTTGACCGAAGGTGAGGAAAAACAGCGTCCACTACCAGACTATATTCACAAAAATTATCAGGAAATGACGTTTGGGCCAGAGTATTTTCGCTTGTATCTTTTTATTTGAGGCCCAAATCCTCGAAATGACGGCGGATTTGGCTTTGTCAGGCGATTTTCCATCGAATGCACTTGTTCGTGAATTGCAATTACATTCCGAGGAATGCATATTATTTTTCATCGCACGTAGATCGGAACTCTGAGTTTTGGTACTTGTAGAGCGACGCGAGACAACGAGTTTCAAAGACTGTGCAAGTGCATAATTTCGATGGAAAATCGTTAGTTTCATATTATGATATCATACTTAATGTAATAATCCCTCGAAGATATCCAAAATTATTGTATGATACATTTATAATTTGTGAAATCACATTTTATGATACAGTAAAACCTCGTTTATTGCAAGTCACTCGAATCGTATGCGTCTCGCGTTTATCGCAACTGAGAGAGGGGAGTATCTTTATACACTGAGAGAAAAAATAGGTCAGGGCAACTTGAGTCAGCGTAGTTAAAACTGTCCTCGACTTTTTTCTGTAGTAAACAATGTAGATTTCAATATAGTTACAACAACATGAAAATCTAATTTCAGCGACTAGGTAATCAAGTCGAATCTGTTTTTACTCTTTCAATCATAGTCATAAGAACCGGACAAAAGTAGTGAGTACGAGTTTTCATTATATTTCATACTGATATTCAAATTTAGTATTTCGTATTTTATTACATGCCACATGCATCAAATTTTTTTAAATCAAAGTGTAAATAATAATTCGTGAATCATTATTTCCCGAGTTGGAGTAACGAGAAATAATGGTTGCTCCAACTTTTAATGTCTGGTTATAGCAGACTTTGGGTATCTAGTTGCAGCGACTAGAATTTTATAGTTCCTCCAACCAGGTTCTCAACTTGCTCGAACGTCATTCGTCTAGTCAAAGAAGTTTTTTACTAGTGCACCTAGTTACTATTACCAGAAGCTTGAAATTAGGTACTGTAACTTTGTGTATAGTCACTGTAACCAGAAATCTGGTCGTAGCAACTAGAAAATGTAGTTTCCAGTACATGAAATGACGAACTTGATTTTTTAGTCACTCTGACTAGGTACCATTTCTCTCAGTGTGGCTGTCATGGCCGCAGTAAGAGCATTACTTAGCTAACTTCACGTGTAATACTTTTTCACCGTTAGCCAAGTTCGCACGTGTCATGAGTTTTTTCAGAATGGATTTTTGTGATAAGTTGATATCGCTCTTCGATTTGAAAAACTTGACAATATGCAGAGAAGTAATGAAAGTAAGGCGCCTGCCTCGAGTTACTGGGAAAAGTATCCGACATCGGGAAATGTCGGATATTTTTCCGGCATGTGCCGATGTCGGCGCATATCGGTTTGTGTTGGGTTTAGGAAAAAAACCCGACGTCGGGAAAAGATGTCGGAAAATGTCGGAAATTTTTCTCAGTGGTGCCAAAATACCAGCACTCTAAAAACAAATGTCTTCGGAAAACTCGTTTCTGTCCACTTAGAAAAATTTGCTCTGTATACTGATAAAAAAGTTCGATTAAAAATGACAAGAAATCTTATAGAAAGTACCATACTAATGCATTAACCGGTGGACGAAAAGAAACATGTAAATGTTTTCTAAATCTTTTACAACATTTACACGAAAATTGTTACATATTTCAATATTACCACTAAATATTTATTATAAGAAATTAGTTCAACGAAACTAAGATGGATGGTTAATTTCGTTGAACTAATTTCTTAAAATTTATTTGATCACCATCGTATAAAATGAGGGTTCTTTCGTGTCTAACATCATCGAGTGAAATGGGAATTCTCCAATAAGAAATAAATATTTATTATCTTCATTATAAAAAAAACGTTTGAAAAAACAATTTTTACTAAGGTGGACGTCCCAGTAATGGACCATGTCCCAGTAATGGACCGGGCCGTGAAAGAAATACAAAGAACGTGATTATTATTAACTTTTTCTACAAAATAAAAAGCTGTCGTTTCAGACAACACGAAAATAATTTTAAATTTTGATCGTAATCACGTTTTTCCCAGCCATGTCCATTACTGGGACATTCGTGCTTCCGACTACTTAATTGCACGTAATTAAAAAACCAATTGCAACTGTACAAAAACAAAAAATGCAACTTGTTCTTAAGAGAATTCTACATTGCTTACGGAAAGAACAGAATCTAAAAAATTATTATTCACTTAGAAATCAGCGTTTGAATGTCCATTACTGGGACATTTGCCTTTACGTCATCATTTTGTTCCAATTGTAATAATTGTTAGGTGCGGTTTAGGTATTTCCGTTTTCTTTGTTGTTTTTCGATCTTTTATTACTGCCAACCCGTTGAAGACTCCTTATGTAACAATTTTTGTTCATAATTCTAATTCGTAGTTTATCATGTCCACTTTCTATCTGGGCACCACGAATTATACAATAAAATATGATCATACAAAAAAATTGATTCCAATTATTTTTCGCACTTTAACAAAACCCAAAATCCTATAAGTTTGTCGAAAAAATTTATTTTCAGTTTACGGGAAGTTTTTTTTCAATTAAAACATTGTTTTTATCTCTTCTGAAAATCGCCATGTGAGAATCCGTGTTCATTAGGATTAATTATTATTCAATTTTTATTCAATTTAATCGAGCGTACCGAGCATAATCACAGTGATTATTCCACGAATGGCAACTCGGATCGTCTCTCGCTTGTTTCACGAGTGAGAGATCCGAGTCATATGCTCTCGGTCAAGAAAAAACCTAAAGGTGAATTTAGAATTAACATCGTACATGTAAAGCCACCTTAACTCGCTGTTATCGTGAAAAAACCCCGGGATTCCCCTTCTCGGGCAGCTAACTTCACACTCGTGAAATCGTTGCCTTTCTCCCTTCGTTATACAATATACTATTTCATAATCGCTTTTTTATGTGTAACCTATCATTTTACAAGGTCATTAATAAATTTCCAATTCAGAATTATAGTTCTGTTTATATAACGTCGCTATAGCGACGTAAGTATGAACTGAAATTATCCCATACATACCTGCATTTTTAGCGTACACATCACTCTTGAATATCGATACAGCCAATATCACGAAAACAAAAAAACCCATCATCACGTTTCCTCCCAGCATGTTCGCAAAATTAATTGCCGGATAAGTAATTATTTGTTGCGTCTATCTATCTTGCTCAACACAATACGAGCTGATCGGAAAACAAAAATAAGCTGGGATTTGTATGTTACGTTCAACACAAACGAAAATAATACGAGCGTTATAAGCGGTTATCAAAACTTTCAATAATTCTCATCGACTGAAAATGTCTTAAACGAGAGCCGAGTCGCTTATCACTTAAGTGTGTAAAAGATCCATCGATATGTATGTGCATATCAGTGGGTAAGCCGCGAAGCATATCATCTCGTTAGTTCCGTCGCTCGCCGCGAGTCGGCGCTGCGCCCGCAGCGGATTCCAAGATGGCTGCACCGGATCAATGAAACTGGTGTTATTCGTAGTAAAACGAAAAATCGCCGTTGTTGAGTGAACCCGCGATTACATTTTCGAGTGTAAATGGGCCATGGGAAAGGATCAGGAGTTGCTGGAAGCAGCCAGGAGCGGCAACATCAGCGTTGTCGAGAAGATCTTGGGTCAGCGAGCGAAGAGGAGTGGTCCCTTGGCAAGGTGGGTGTCACCAGAATATAATAACCCGACTAAAGAGATGCTGCGATTAATTCCCCATTCCGTTCGTCGCCTCTCGAACGCGAAACAAGCCCCAAAACTGCCCAAAAATCTTGCGAAAACCCGTGTCGTTGTCGTCGCTAGTCGCTCGCGCGACTGACATTTCGCGCTGTCAAAATCTTCGAGGCACGTTGACGAGCCGTGACAGGTGTCTCGCGAATAATTTCCGCGTTCGTTGACGTCGATATTTTAAGGCGATTCCGCGTTTTCTCCGTACGAAATATTAATAACCCTCGACCTACGCGTTTGAATTAGTCAGAGTCCCAGAAAACCTCGGAATACGAATTCCAATGCTCCGCGTGTTTCATAAATGATTCATTATGCAGTTTCACACTTTGTCAGCGTGAAATTGTGTGCTCATATTTGGCTCGAGTTATTTCCCGAGTTACTCGAGAGGGGCAGGGAGGGGGGGGGGAAGAAAGGGGTAACGCGCGATGTATTAGGCAAATATCCGCGATGATAATAAGGCAAAATAATTGAGGTTAAGAGCACTTTGCGATCGGGTCAATGCACGGTGGCGGTAGTTCGCCTCCTTATAATAGGTTACCGACACACGATCGATCGCGCTAGCATTTTCAATCAACCTGCTGGTCGAGGCTGCTGCTGCTGACACTGCCGCGGCCACTTTCTTATTTCTCTCTTTCTCTCTCGCTCGTGGTAGGTCCTCTAAACATGGGAATTCATTCGTATCGCGCGAAATGTGATACAATCAAATTAATTCGGAATTTTCACCTTATTTTACATTATAATTACTTTATTTCCGCGCTCATAAAAATTTGAATGAAAATGCTCATTTATAGCCCGGGAAATGATTGATTAAATCTAATTTTTGTCCGCACTTGAGCAGCTCGGATCCACCAAAAAAAGGCTCAAAAACTCTATAGATTTGACATTTCATTGATCCAAAAAGTATCGTATTATTCGTTTATTGAAAAACATTTTCTTTGATAAACAGAAAATTTTTTCGAGTGCAAAAAACGAATTGGACAAATTTAACATACGAGTTGCCTTTAAAAAATTTGTTTATGAACTTAAAGATTTATATAAATTGTACGTAAATCACTTTCTCCGAATTTTACAATTGAAGCAAAAAAAAGAACAATTTTGAGTGCTATTGTTTTATAGCTTCTCCTATATATTTGAGCTATTATTCCGTTATTTTGAAGGTCTTTATGTCCTCGTGAAAATATCTAGAGCTCATAAAAGTCTCGCTTTCTCTTTCCAAGGAGAATTAGCGATCGATTACTCATTTGAATCATGAGAATGCGTATGTAATCAATCGCGAGGGGGATTCGCCGAGATTATCGTCTTTGTGTAAATCTGGGACCGAGTCACGAATTTCTGTAAAGGTGCAGACGACCCTATAGTGAAATCAATAAAACAAAGAGCCCTTGCCTGCGTACGTCTATTCTGGTGCTCGAGAGTCGTTTAAAAAAGAGCCCTCCGGGCAGTCATTATTTTTCCCACCTTTTCTCGCAAAGCATACACCGAGTATTTTGATCTCGTTAATGATTGCCCGAGATTTTTGCCCGTTACCTTCGCGATAATGAGCTGGTTTTTTGGGTCTCTCGTCGCGAATAATTCAGCGAATTACACCGGAAATAGTTTACTCTCATTTGATCCAGTTGCAAAAACTGGGAATTTTTAATTATCCTTTTTATGGTCGAGATATTACATGAATAAATTACAGAATTGAGAATTGGAGTATGTAATTTTTTCTTGGAAGAACTGAGAGTTCAAATGTTTCCCGCGCAGGGAAAATTATACCTTTTATTTTATAATAATTCGTTAATTTGTACTTGAAAAAATGCTTTTCTGCTTTATCACATTTTTTTTTTGATAATAAAATATGACAAAATCGTGAAAAATGTGGAAAGTTCATCTTTGAACAATGAACAAAATTAATCGAAGAAAATAAGAATGGTTAAGAAAGTGGTGGTTTGACTAATTAAAAGGGGATTAAAAAGAATAATGTTACACTCGACTAGAAATCGAACGAAGTAATTAATTCTTAATAATAATTAAATCAATTCTGGTAATTGGAGTGAAAAACTCCAATTATGATATCTCGATTAAAGTTTTGAAAGACTCCGTTTCGATTTTAATTTAATTACAATTCGATTTAAGGTAAATGTCCCAGTAATGGACCACCTAAGCAAAATTCGAAATTCAAACGCTGATTTCCAAGTGAATAATAACTTTTTAGATTCTGTCCTTTTCGTAAACAATGTAGAATTCTCTTGAGAACAAGTTGCATGTTTTGTTTTTGTACAGTTGTAATTAGTTTTTTAATTACGTGTAATTAAGTAATCGGAAGCACGAATGTCCCAGTAATGGACATGGCTGGGAAAAACGTGATTACGATTAAAATTGGAAATCATTTTTAACTACGAGTGTTGTCTGAAACGACAGCTTTTAATCATTGTCATTGTAATTATGCTCGGTACGCTCGATTAAATTGAATAAAAATTGAATAATAATTAATCCTAATGAACACGGATTCTCACATGTCGATTTTCAGAAGAGATAAAAACAATGTTTTAATTGAAGAAAAACCTCCCGTAAACAGAAAATAAATTTTTTCGACAAACTTATCGGATTTTGGGTTTTGTTAAAGTGCGAAAAATAACTAGAATCAATTTTTTTGTATGATCATATTTTATTGTATAATTCGTGGTGCCCAGATAGGAGTTGGACATGATAAACTACGAATTAAAATTATGAACAAAAATAGTTACATAAGGAGTCTTCAACGGGTTGGCAGTAATAAAAGATCGAAAAACAACAAAGAAAACGGAAATACCTAAACGGCACCTAACAATTATTACAATTGGAACAAAATGATGACGCAAAGGTAAATGTCCCAGTAATGGACATTCAAACGCTGATTTCTAAGTGAATAATAACTTTTTAGATTCTGTTCTTTTCGTAAACAATGTAGAATTCTCTTGAGAACAAGTTGCATGTTTTGTTTTTGTACAGTTGTAATTAGTTTTTCAATTACGTGCAATTAAGTAGTCGGAAGCACGAATGTCCCAGTAATGGACATGGCTGGGAAAAAAGTGATTACGATAAAAATTGAAAATTATTTTCAACTACGAGTGTTGTCTGAAACGACAGCTTTTTATTTTGTAGAAAAAGTTAATAATAATCACGTTCTTTGTATTTATTTTACGGCCCGGTCCATTACTGGGACATCTACCTTGAATAAAATTCAAATTCCACATGTATAAATTTTATTTTCATTGATATTGGAACTAAATGTTATCAGAATCCTTAACGAATTTCAATTAGTTGTTTTCCAATTTCCAATCAAATATCAATTGAATAAAAACTAAAAATACCGATCTCTAATTAAATGGAAACCGGGTCGTTGAATGGTTATTTTATTTCGTGTAACTCGTCAATATTTTATGGATGATTCATCCGTAATTACGAATACCCATACGCACTTTTTCAGCCTTAAAAATTAATGACACTGCAATTCATAATGTCAAAGTAATAATACTGTTATCTTTGAACATTTCCACGTTACATTTATTTGGTTCACGATGTACACGAAATGCACCTACATTTTTAATTATAATCGTACAGAATTAATATAGCCTAGTAAGCTACGATTCAAATCAAGTTTTAGATAGTTACACCGAATGCGATCGGAATAATACAATTACTATCGACTCGTAGTTAGTTGATCATCAATGTACATTGTCAGAGTATTTGAAAGACGTTATTGACAGTCGAGCAACAAAAGTGGATGAAAATGATGACAATATGGGAAAACATTATCTAGAACTAGAACAAAAAGTATTCAAAGTAAGTTTTCAACTCGATTCTACGACCTTGGAAATCGTATTGTATGGGTACAGAACCTCGTTGTATTATTCCTGTTCAACAAATATTTACGTCACTTTTAATGACGACCATGTGCAACGCAGAAATTAATCTTTTCGTACGATGTATGATCAAGAAAATTACGTCCAAATGATGTACTGCTCATCATTTCCCACACTGCCTGTAATAATGCATTCGAGCATTGAACGAGCTTCGAGTAGATAATTAGTATCGTCGCTGGGGCTTTCATGCGTAAATGTTGTATCCGTTGGACCATTATGCGTAGGAAGATGCCGACTCCTAGATCGATCCTATTCCTTAGCATCGACCGTTTAATCAATGAGAGTCCTCGGGAAAATAGGTTTCCTTCCTCCGGAGATTCAGACAAGGAAAAGGGAGAGATACGATAATTGTATAAGCATTAGTGCATTTCGATTAGATCCTTGTAATCAGTTACTAATTTATACTGCGATCTTCTTTCTAATTAGAAAGATTAGATTAGAACGATGAATATTGGACTTTTATAATCATTTTCGGATCTTGTTCAAATTAAAACCAGATTTGGAGATCATTGGAGGAAGTTGATTTGAGAAAAAAGATGTCTCGAGTCAAAGTCTTGGTTGAATTGATTGTTCTCCATCTAAAGCTGTAGATTAGAATGTAATGAGACGAAACTAAACCTCTTATCCGTCTTCATATACCGGCAAGAAAGCATTTTCTTGACGTGAGAGGAAAGTTCCTGAGTCAAGAAAACATTTCTGGCGTCAAGATTGTTCATTTCTTGCTTCGTCTAATCTATCCAATTGCTGATATCACAATTGAAAG
Source organism: Zelostemma sp. ZL-2020 (assembly GCA_022816865.1). Lineage (NCBI taxonomy): Eukaryota > Metazoa > Arthropoda > Insecta > Hymenoptera > Platygastridae > Zelostemma > Zelostemma sp. ZL-2020. The sequence goes on from JABFQM010003197.1 coordinate 11,851, forward strand.
TGATGGAAATTGCCATAGCGGTTGCAAGTCAAAGAATCGCAGGCTTTATTCCTCGCGTGAGTCGAATTTCATCCTAACACTAAGCTTCGAAGAGACCTTAGGCACGAGAACCGGGATTTTTCTACAAGCAAAGGCAATTGTATGTGAAGCTGACTATACTTGATCCCATAAAATGGCCCATTCTATGGGAATGTAGGTTAGGGTGGCCCTTAACATGGGTCAAAAAAAATTTTGCCCGTGCCGCCACCCAAATCGGTTCCAAATAAATTTAAAAAAATGGTAAAAATTATCCCAGCTCTTAATTTTGATATTAAGGCGTGCCTCAAGGACCCTCATTTTTCCCATTTAAATAACATGGGGTTTGTTCACCTTCGAAGTTTTTATTTAATTCTGAGACGGCGCAAAAGCCGAAAAATCGATAACTTGGCAAAATTGTTGTTCAGACATGCCACTTGAAACATAAAAAAAATCAGCTCTCCACGCCTATTAAGGAGCTCCCTGCATCAATTGGCTTATGACCCCAAAAAGTGAAGAAAAATGCATTTTCCACGCAATCAATTATTTGTATGCTTCTTTGTATCAATTTCTAACTGATAAGTCAAT
>JABFQM010003198.1:0-12447 GCA_022816865.1 Zelostemma sp. ZL-2020
GGTGGGTGGCGTGTGAGGGGGGGGGCGGGTGTCGGCGGCACCGTTATGCCGGGTAAAAGTAGGAGTTAAGGTTGTGGGCTGTTCATTGAACAACATGCAGCGGTGAGTTGGAAACAGTCGCCGCCTCCCCCCCCTGCTCTCCCCTTCCGCACCCCCCAACTTGGCGGGGTCGTTTTATTCGTCTTTTTTTTATTACCAATCCCTCGATTTTCTTTTACAACTTTAATTAATGCCGACAAAGAACTAGGAACTGAACTGTACTTTGTGGAACGAGGAAAATTAGTTTGCGAAAGAAACGCTTCGCTGATTAAACAGTTGTAATTGCAGAATTCCACGTTGAAACTGCTGGAAAATAGTAAATGTCGATTGACGCGTAGATAAACGCGCAACAAAATTAACAGCGGCTTTTGCACTATTCCCAATGCGTTCTTCATTACCATTAGAGCCAATAAACTTTTAATTCGCTAATGAACGCGAAAATGGACATTTCCTTCGCGTTGCAAAACCACACGTAAAATTGAGGTGTAATTAAATGCCGAATGATGAGCGCGATAATTGCATAAACATTCAACACTCGTGAAAAAAAAACACGCGATTTCTCGCATTTTTCTCAACAATTTATTTCGAATCTTGAAAGATTCAACAAAACAACTTTCACCTCATTGACTATGGATAAAACTTGACGCAGAATCCGCATTATCCCGTTTGACATTTGAAGAAAGCGATCTCTCCGAGATCTAATTGAAAAACGCACGAAGAAAGTCGCGCACGCGACTTCTGCGAACTCTCCTTTTCACGTGCATTCACCCCGGCTGATTGCGCGTGCGATTACGAGCGCGAATTATCGTCGCAGAGACGACCGAAGTGGGCCGAGTGCGCGTATGCAATCTCGGTTGCAATTAAGCGATTCGCTGACAAATTCCCCGATTGTTCTCCCGCGCTCGAACAAAGCGTAAATTCCCTCGTTCGTATTCTCATTTTTCCGCGCTTTTGGAGAGAACGTTATGTTTTGCGCCAGACTCGATTTAATCCGCTGCTTTTTGTTCCGTTTCCAATCATTTTCACTAAAACCCCATTTCGCCTTTTGAAAAATATGAAAAGGGCAAAATGGAACGATGAAAAATGTATGTGGTGTAAAGTGCATTTTCTATCGCGGTAAATGCCGCTTGAACGTTATTTTTTGACATTTTCGAGACGTGCGGGACTCGACGTTTCCGCAAAACGTTATCGCGCGTGTATGAGGCATTATAAGCTTACGGAGGCGAACCGTGAAGTCGCGCGATAAAGGGGGATGCAATGCGTGTTAAGGCTCGTGCTCCATTGTTCACGCGAACTTACCATTCACGAGACATTTTTATCGAGACGTCAAAAATCTTCCAAACCGAAACAAACTTATCTTGCGCTGTTTTAAAAATGATTAAAATTAATTTGTCTCCGTTTCTTTCAACACGCTGAAAAAATGTTTACCTGATTTTATCCATGCACGTTTGGACATGAATTATGGTGGTTAAAATGAGTGAACGAATACATTCATAGATAAACGAAAAAATGAATTTAATAATGAAGAATTCGATGGTATGATAAATAAAGGGTTAATTAACGAACCGATAAAAGTGTCTTAAAATTGAAATAATATATTTATTTTTTTGCAAAAATTAGCCTTGCATAAAAAACTAGCACATTTCAAATATAGAAAGACTAAACTACAGGAAGATTATAATGCAGATTAGGGAGACTAGGGTATGAAAATCTTACGGTTGATTTACTAAATTTATCTATATCGGCTTTTAAAAAACGCATCCAAAAATTTATTTTATGTTATGTTTGATAGATGCAATTCTCGATATTAATTTAATGAATTTATTGAATTTATGTAAAAAAATTTTTAATGGAAACTTGTTGGTCATTCTGTTTATTAGTTTTTTAAGAAATTTTCAAATGATTTGGTGAGAGAAATTGTTAGCATTTTCACTGCGGTATTGTATTTATCTCACTCGACGTTATCATTTTTGTATTTGGGCCTTTGGCCTGTTGATAAATAAATAAATAAATAAATATTCCAATACTGATAACATTCTATTAAAGCATAACATCTTATAATAAAAGTATCAAAAAATCAGGTTTCGACTATAATTTGATTCATATTTAAGCAGCAGTTTTTTCACGGAGCAAAAACGATAATGCACTTAGAGTTGTAACTTAAAAATAAATGTAATTTGATGAGTAATGCTCACGTACGATGATTCATTACGAGCCTGTCCAAGTTCACATGAGAAAATACGCTTACCTGCAACAAAATAAGAACATAATTATATGACACGACCCAAGATCATTTGCGCGAGTACAATTTTTTATACTCCGAATAAAATTGCGATTTTTCATACAAAAACAACCTTTACAATATTCTGTTCTTAATTCGAAACGTAAAATGATGTTTCGCGTGTCGAGAACATTTTTCATCAAAGTCAAGAGTCGCAAAAAAAATAATATCCTCAGCAGCGATATGACCGTAATAATTCTCCGCGCAAAGAATGCGAGTCAACGGATTTGTCAGCTGGGAGCGTTTGTTTCTTTTTTACTTCAAACTGTCCTTGCTTTTTCAGCGCCGCTGACCGGAAAACGAAACCTCCGACAATCTTTCCTTGCACGAAATTAAACGAACGTGAAATTGGTTTTTGATTGGAGTTATTAATAGAAAAATTTTTCCTCGATTAGCTTCGATTAAAAAACGGTAAAAATGTGTTAAATTTTCATTAATGAAAACGATTTCTGACAGAAATGGATTAGCATAGGAGGAAAATAAACTCGGTATCTCGTGCCAAAAGCAGGTTATTCACTGCAAAAAAGTCTAGACGAGTCGAAAGGGGAAACAGTCGCAGAAACAAATGAAACGTTCCGAATTTATTGCTCTTTTTCCGTCCTAACTACTCGATAACAACCGGAATGCTGTTTTTTGAAAGAACCGAATTCCGCGTTGTTTGGCAAGCACGAAAAAATTGTTTCACAAGGACAAACGTCGAATCAATAAGTGGCATTTTTCCGGTATGACAAATTAATTCCTCTCCCTGCTGAAACCAGCGCGTGTAACATTTCTTTCTCTCTCGATGTAATGGCCTTTTGCTCTTACGGGAAAACTCATTCCATTTCGTATAAAAGAAAGATGTATCGGCAACGGGAGAGTAGAACCGGAGCGAAGCACGCGAAGCTTTTTCATGAGGATTCATTTGAAACATTGACAAAACCCTGGCGGGACAAACACGGTTTTACGCGATCAATCTATCATAAACTTTACAACTTTCCATTACTAAATTCCCATGTCCGGACGTCACTTTCGCTAAATTAAAAATGATCTTTTAGCACCTCTCGAGAAACGAAAAGACGAACGCGATTAAATAAGTTTTTCTATAATATTAATACGCCGATGAACTTTCCACGTTTTGCTTCCCCCTTGAACATGAATTTCCGCGTCGCGTAATGAGCCAATCAGCACCGGACTTTTTCGTCTCTGAAAAATGAATTACTGGCCTCGCAAGCGGAAGTGACCGCTCGTTGGCCGCTCACGAGAGTTCTCCGGCGAGATCTTTTTCTCCTCTCGGGCTCGCTTTTCTTCCAACGATTTACGCGATGCGAAGCCTTTATACGACCCGGCAACCGGCGTGGAATAGTGAATCGAACCCAAAGGATGGAGCGAATTTATTTATCGTAATACGAGGTTGGGAACTTGGATATTCCGCCAACGTTGGAACGTTAAATTTTTGCGCGTGTCAATAATGCTTCGCTAAAGAAACTCCAGGGGGAAATTCAATTCCGCTTTTCTAGAAAAACGTTGCTCGTTGTTTTCGGAAAAGTCGTTATTGCGTTTTATAGCGTTTCGAGAGTTGGAGGAATGCCTTGAAAAATTGTAATGCACGCGTTCCTAGAATGCATTACTAAATCACGCGGACGAAACGATGCATTTTCGCAAGTGGACAAAGTCGCGATGCGTCAGCCGCGACTTTGTCGTGTAAATTCGAAACGAAACAGAGCTACGACCCAGTTTTGTTTGCGTTGCCTGCAGAAAAGTAGCTTTTATCGTTAAAACGAAGGGTCGTTAATGATCAAATTAAAACAAGGACATTTTTCGAACTTTTATATTATAATGGAACTCTTCAGACGCACTTGAAAGATCTTTCTCATTACGAAAACTCGGGTCATTGATTTGTCGTGAAATTTATAAAGTTCGAACCTTTTCTAGGAGAGAATGAGGTATTGCGAGACACCTAATAAAAATTGTTAATAACAATAAAGGTTTGGCAGTAATTTGAGAAACAAAAGCAGAGTGACATTCTTTATTGTCTTCTTATGCATTTTATTGCCACTCATGTTCTAATAAAAAGACTAGGCTGTTTTGGAAAACATGTCACTGTCCCGCATTACCCCGTAACTCGTCTATTGCGGGACACCATTTAAATAACATTGACAAGTGTTGAAAATGTGGATATCGTTTTTAATTTTGAAGAAAATGAAAATAATAAAAGATTAAAAACAGTTTATAATACTTCAATTTTAAGAGCAAAATGAACCGAAAAACAATGCCGTTTAATTAATTATAATTCTTTTAAAGAAAAATGATTATACTTCAATAATACCCGCTTGGATTTTTGAAAAAAGAACAATTTATGCCTATTTTTATCTCTAAAACAGATCGAAATATTACATCGGAAACTGTGAAAAAGTTACTTTCGCAATAAATTGTACATAAAAGATCCCGTATGTACGCAATTTTTTCTCATCATCTTTAATCATATTATAAACGATTTTCGTACGCGTACGTTCATTAATATTCCGGTGTTTTTTTAAATAATGATGTGTCCCGCAAAAAACGGCGTCCGCAATTCTCCCCTACTATTTAAATTGGAGTTTTATGCACGCTAACATGCATTTTTGTCGTCCAGTTATACATCATTTTATGCTCAAATATAATGACTCGGCAATTGCTTTGGAAGTAGAGAGTAACGTTTTCCGTCATTGAACTAAAAAAAATTATTTTATGGCGCGACCATTTCCTAGAAAATGGAAAGTGTGGAATACTTTGACATTTCAGATTTTTTCCTAGTAATAGAATATGAAAAATGCAGTTTTACATTCAGTCCTATACTGAAAGAAAAATGTTTGTTCATTTAACAGAAAAAACGATGTTCGATGCATTAAATATTAAAAAATTGTAGAAACCATTAAATTTGTAAAATTACTGGAACACTTCATATTAATGAGAATAGTCGTAAACGTCATTTAAATTCCAATGGTATTGCTTAATGTAGCGGCATTTTACTCATTCGTTTTATAAATTGATCGGCGTGGCATTACAGCGTTGCTTACTTCTATTGTTTTTCTTTGAAGGTTTCCTTCGCAAATCGCACAAATTCTACAGAGAAAACTTTGCGATTTTGTATTTTTAATTCGATTGAATTCGTGAACACGCGGAGTAATGAGTTTTAATTATACATTGAAAAAACAAAACATAATGACTGGTAAATCAGCAAGTTTTTGAAATCAGAAAAATAAGTAAGCTTTCGCCAAAAAATGCATACTTAAAAAAGACTTTGTAGAATTAACAAAACCAACAAAATATTTCTACAAGTGTAAGGCACAATTTTCAACGAAATTTTTCTCCGAGTGTAAAGTTCCGCCGAGACAAAATATTCCTCGAGAAGACACTTTAAAAAAGTGGGAATTTCATCAGAAAAAAGCCTTAAGCTAATACGAACATTCGTCTTTCTTATCTCTCACGACGAGTTTTGCGAAACAAATTTATTCCCGTTTAAAGTCGCCGCTCCGGCACGTTCCAGATAATTGCATTACCGCATCATCGAGGCACCAACTATTCGCGGTGATTGCGGCAGGACCATCAGCGTCATATCGATTGCGATGATTCACGAGTCATGAATATCGCGCGAATTAAGTCACGATCGTTCCCGGAGCAACGATAGAAAGTTCCACATCGACTCACGCGCTAATGCATTGGAACGTCCATCAAAATCCCCTTGCGCAACATTAAAAATCCAATTCCTTGATCACGCATTGTCTCGTTATTGCGGTAACGATCTCGAAGTATTTGGAAGCATTGTTTTCGCAACGCGACTGATTCATCGAAAAGGGAAAATTCATGCATTCTCCTTTCTCTTCGTTCACTCCATCTACGAGTCTTCCGGCTTTTTTACAATGAAAATAGCTTTTGTGTCATTCGCAGACAATCCCGAGTGGGCGTTTGTGCGTCATCGGAGACAAACAACATTTACCGATCGTCGCAACGATCGCCGATGGCATTCTCCATGCATCGCGTGTTTCTATTGTCAACAAAACTCACTTGGAAATATAAAGAAACGCCAGATTTTTAGAAAGCCTTCGAAAATAGATGCATCGCTTGAACGGGAAACGAGGAGCGTCTAATTCACGCCTCGGAAACGTTTGCGTAATCGGCCGTACATTCGTAAACAAAGTCAAGTGCTGCAGAGACGCAGTTACCGATCATGGACGATTGATGGAAGGTGCTTTTGGTTCCCACGCCTCCTCGCATGAAACGTAAATACACACGCACACGAGCACGCCCAAGCTAGATAAACCACACCGGCGCGATTGGCGTGGCTAACCCTACCTTGAGCCGCTCGTTTGCCACTTTGGTATTGTTGTACGCGCTCTGGATAATCAGATAAACTCCGAGGAAAATAAAAACTGCCTTCGTTGCCAAGACCTCGAGAAATGCTATCTCGGTCTATAAAATACGTGCGCTTCATTTTCCCTTTGTGTCCGGGGAAGGGACTCGAAGAACAATCATCAATTTCATTAAACATTGCTCGGTTAATTGACTTTTAAAGGAAACAAAAGAGATTATCCATATTTTCCGAATTCTACCTGAAGGAATCGATAGAACTAATTACCGAAAATGGATTTGTGTTATGGAATCGATGTTCATTGTTGTTCCTAAAGGAATCTGGCTTTTCCACGTAGAACAGTAATTGGAGCGCGCGTTGATTACATCGAGTCCAAGGGTTCGGGGGATGAAATATGAAGGTTCGAGTTCTCGAGTATACAAGAATGCCACGCTACTAATTATGCAGCGATGCCGAGAATACTTCGTTAAGCTCCAGCGGCTCGACTAGTCTATTTGTTCGAGTCTCCAGTCCCTGATTAATGACGACCGGTGAACTATAATCGTCAACTCCGAAAGCCCTTGCTTTTTCAGTCGATCCATTGTTCGAAGATTAGAAAAGTGTTATTTTTGTTCGAGCTGGAAAACAATACTAGAAACCAGCGTAAATCGCAAGCTCATTAGCTCAGGGAAAATGCACGGCGCGAAAAAAATGGGACGAAAAAAGAGATAGCAAAAGAGGAATGAGAATCGCAGAGGATGCTTGTAGATGGATTGAATTAACATCGATCGAACAGCCTCGCTCCTGCCGTGGCATTAAGTTGTCTATAGCGCGCGGTGACACACCCACGTGCAATATCGTTCGCGTATACTCGCCGGCAATTACCGCAAACTACCATCGAGCGTTCGTTACAAACTTTTTAATCGCAGTTTTCGATTCGTTCTTTTTTACTAATTAGAAACAAGCAAACTTCCCAAATGAATCATCGCCGTTTTCCACCGAATTCCAAACGTTCTCAAAACTTGGAGAATTCAATTTGTCGGGGGGGAAACGGAATTATTTTTTAATCCGAGAGATTTGTCGTGAATTGCAATCATTCTAGATTTTCAAGCTTTAAAAGTTTCCGCGTAATGCTCGATATCGCGTGGAGATGAAAAAGGCCGGTCGATTTATAGCGGACTACCCCGCGAATAGAGATAATCCGAGGAGTGACAACTCTCTGCGTCGCGGACATTCCTCCGCGTCAAAGACCAACATCGCGCCGGTCTTTTCCTTCTCAAATTCTTAATCTCCGAATCTTTCTCGAAGCAATTAAATAATTTTAAGTTTGACGATCCGGGACAATACAATCAATAAATAATCCTGAGTTATGAAGCTTTATCTCCTTGAAAAACGCTCCGGTGATTCGAGAAATGCTCACCGGATCATCATTAGAGTTCAAAGTTATCGTATAAACTGCTTGAGAAGTAACAAGCGTTATCTACAAACTCGCGTCGAAAATTTGATAATGTTCAAGATCGCCAGTAAAATCTTGTTTTTCAATACAAGATATAACGTCTAATGACATCGTAAAAATAGTCGTTTGCAATTAGGCAGCCTGTTAATTGATTGCTTGATTGCAGCAAGGCAAAACGATGCGAAATGCATCTTCACCGATGAGGGATTAAAGGCGACAATTAATTAGGCTTACGAGTCTATTAGAAACTCGCAATTTCGTCAGCTCTTTTACGAACCGGTTGCGAGTTAATTATCCATTATCGAGCGCGAAACTAGCCAACTTTCCTAGCCGAGGGTTGTAACACTTGCACTCATTAATTGCTGATTACTAAAGTGCAGGGTTATCTGGCTGGGGCACGGTACGAGTATAGTTTATGGTTTGAGAATCCCGGTGTTCCTCGATTAAGCCGAGTGGGTTTCTTAATCAAAGTTACGTCTTACTATCCCGGAAGAAATCGGCCTCACCGGTAATTAATTCTTATGGATTCGACCGTGAATCTTTCTCCGAGTTTTCGATTTCAAAACAGAATTAATCGAAACGTTCTTCAGGCTGCTTTACTAATTTTAACGGTATTGATTTCGTTCCCGAAGGTCCGCGATCTAAATTTAGCGCGCTCGAGAAACGGGATAATGCAATGCACATCTCATTTCGAAGGAACATAAGACGGGCGAGAGAATGAATTTATAATCCGGGAGGCGAAGAAAGATCTTTGCCGGAAGGGAAATGTCCGTCATTTCCAAGAGCGAGTTTTATCGTAATTTTCATGCTCGTTGTTTTCCAGTGTTTGTTTGTTCATTGCTTGATCATTTCGAAGATAAAGTTCATGTTTAACGTCAAAATGTCAATGAAAATATAGCGAAATCATGGCTGCGGTTGACGGAAAATTAATCAGTTTTCCGCTGATTGTTTCAATTCCGTACTTGCAAACACGACACTCGTGAATTGTTAAATTCATGTCGGATAAACTTAAACATCGATTTTTAATTTTTTTTTCAAGGTACGGATCTTTTTGCTCCCAGCGGCAGATTATGCTCCGGAGACTAGCAGAATCGAGTAATTTACTTTCGCGTTAACTTTCCCTCGCGATAAGAACGCGCTAAAAACACTTGTAAACTGTTGCGGTTGAGAGCTGCGAAAAAACTTGAATAAACAATAATAAGAACTGAAAACTCACACGAGTTTAATTGCTTGAAATGAAACTTATACTGCGGAAAATGGGAATCACGCGAAGTTCTAAATGTCAATGATTTTCGTGGAAAATGCATGGAAAATCTGCGAATAAACGCGCGCCTCCATAATTAACGAACCGAGCGATACCACAATCGCTCTCACATTTGAGCAAGAAATCGAAAGTTCTATATTTGTCTTGTACTTATCGTCCAAGATCCATGGAAAAGTCAAGGTTCTTGCGGTCAAACAATCGCTTTTCTCTTCATCCAATCACGCTATAAACATTTTCCATTTCAACTCTGCAGATATAATGATAATGATTAGTGATTTTATGCTGCAGTTTTCTCTGTATTTTTAGTTGTTGACGATATTACACCCTCGTCTGTAAAACACCCTTTGCTATTAGTTTCTTCAATGCGACGAGAGAAATAAAACCGATGCGACTCGAAAGCGACGACGAATGCAATGCTCGTTTGCGACTGCTGTTCATTAGCGCCCGAGTATCCATCAATTTTCATGCGTTACACTTGCTGTTACTCTGCACTTTCACATATTAAAAAGTACCACGAGAAAGAAGCGTTGACACAACAAATTGAAGGATTACATTTCCATGATTTATGACTTTTTTCATTTCCTAATAAAAATATTCTCCGACTTTTCCAGTCTTCTAATATGATAAAAAAAGGGAAAAAAGTAACAATGATTGTTTTTCGAAATTTTATAATTAATATACAAGGTATTAGTATCCACAATTTTATAGATTTTTGAATGATATATTACACACATTAATTGCAATTTTGAGATGGATGATTTAAGAGTAAAATATTTCTGAAAAATGTATTTAATTTCAGGAGATTTGACGGTCGTTTCAGAAGAATCAACAAAAGGCGATTTCATCAACTTGACAAATCTTCAAAATCTCCATCTCAATGTGGTTATTTAATGTCGAAATTACGGAAATGACAATCGAATTAATAACGGTACGAAAGGTAACTCTGTTTGCATACAAAAGTCCTTTTCAACTGCACGAAGTTACTGCGAGCAGTTGCCCTAATGGGAGATTATGCTAGGTACTTTGGCTAGGAGGGAACGCTTTACGTTATATCCATTATAGAATTATACAAGAAAGATACCCCAGGATAATCGAGAGGCACTTTGATAGTTGTGGCGTCTTTCTACGTTTCGACCCTCGAGTAATTTCACGTAATATATAGCCTCTACATAATTTTCCAACAAACTAAACTTCCCTCTCGGGTTATAAACACAAAAATTCATAAGCCCTCCAAGGCTCTTGATTAATTGAAACAATCACTCCCTCTAATTATTCGACGACCTATTTACCCGAACCTCAAAATCCAATGTCCTCGTATCATTGATTTAACGATTTGAAAAGTTCACTCGAATGCAAAGAGTTCAATTTTTAGCACGGGTTGCGAAGCAAATTATTTCGAGCTCATTGGCGTGTTCGTTTTCCAATAAAGTCCAAAAAATGACGTTGACGATGACGGATACGTGTCACGCACGCGTTTGTCACGTCACGCAGCTCGATGCCGGCAACGTGAGAAATCGATACGAACGCCTGGACCAACAAAGCAGACACCCCCGAGCATTTTGGAGCATATCGCTCGGTTGCGCTCCCCTTCGAGTAGTACATTCTCCGGTATCGTCTCTGGGGCAACGGGTGCCAGAGCAAAGCCTAGCCATTTTCCCTCCCGCGAAAGCTCGCTGCTCGCTTGCTCTCGCGTTACACAAGAGACAAAGAACGGCCGATGCTCAAGAGCCTCGGAGCTTTTAATTTTTCACGCGAGAACGCTACGTCGAAATCCAGCTCTTCCGAATTCACCTCATTCTTTACTAGATCGCGCAGAAGGACGGATCAAATTTCAAGCTGCACAAATACGAATTTTTTTGAAAGACAGGCGAGAAACGTTAAAGAATCGAGAAAAAAACGATGGGAAAATAAGTCATCGAGGCCTCAGACGTCATTACGGAAAACAAAAGGGTGCGATGAAAAATCGACGCCTGCCGAGGGAAAGAAAAAAATAGCCGGCACAAAGGAACGAGGCGTTAAGCACTCGGTGCCGCGCGTGTGAGCAAGTGCCTATCGCATTATGCATCTGTAAAGATGAACTTGACGCGATGCAACCGCGAGTGCGCGCGTGCAATTTGCGAGGAGCAAATGCACAGTTCGAAATGAACGAAGGGGAAAATCTCGAGGGTATTACTGAACGCGATCTCGTTTTTTTGTTAACGCGGAGAAATAAATGATGCCCTGAAATTATAACAGAGTTTTAAAACTAAATCATTTCGGAGAAAATGTGCGAATAGACAATTTTGCTTTTTGAATCTGCCGCCGCGCGAGTTGTAGTACGTTCGGGTTCTGGTAGGTGCCGTCAGCGAGAACTTTCTCGCGGCAAGAATCACGCGAGGAGTCTATAAGAGCGAGAACGGAGCTCTGATTCTTCGTGCCTTAAACTAATGAGTAAGGAAAATATAGAGCTTTGGTGACGCTTAGCTATGCTCAATTTATAAGCGAACGTATTTTTGGAGAGGCGCAGGTCGTCCCGGACTGTCTGGACTACTTCTCCAGACTAACTGGTGTAGCGATCTACCTCGAAAATCAATCAATCACGAAAACATTGATTCTATTGCATGATTACAATTGTTAATGAGTAGCCTTATCTCTAACGTAGGTATTCGATAGTGATTGGCTCTAAAGGGATGTACAACAGACTTTAAAAGCGCAGAGTGAATTATTAGGGTCTTGTAATAATAAAATGATTAACGATTTTTGGTACTTTTTTACTTCTGGTCTTTATTCCATTTAAAAAAATAAGTTATCAATTGAGCGCCTGGATGTTAAAACTCGCCGCGCGCTCGGAAACAGGTAAAACAATTGTCCATGTTCGAAAATGTGACAATGAAAAAAAAATGACTGAAATGTTGAAAAAAAAAATATAATCATATTTGGCACATGTAGACAGACATTTTTTCCCATTATATTTTTTTTACCAGAACAATTTTTTGCGCAGTAAAAAATTAAAAGTTGAATTTTTCCACTAGTGAAAATCCATGTTTTATAAAACATAAATCGCGAATACTCCGTTAAAAATTTCTTGAATGCGAAATTTCTTGCGTAGATTGACGCTA